>WOGR01006280.1:0-13186 GCA_015342045.1 Leptinotarsa lineolata | reverse complement strand
ATATACATTCATGAGATATTGAAATATGTAAAATCGCATAAAACCAGTTTTCCTACTCTTAATGGTAATAAGAATTATAATACTAGAAATTCCCTACAGTTGGAAGTGCCAAAACACAGATTAGTTTTATCTAAATCATGTCCTAGGCTTCTGGCCATTAAATTGTAGAATAAACTTCCAAGTACAATAAAAAATCTGGCTCTAAAGCAGTATAACTATCAACAGTTGCTCCTGGATAAATCTTATTTTTCTTTCAAAGAATATATAGATGATAACTTATGACCTGTACTTGTGTAACATTAAGGAAGATTCTAATAACGATGCTGTTAGATAAATAACAGATTATTTTTGTTTAGATTGAAGGGGTTATATTTTATTAGGAGTGTTTAATCTTTTGGGAAAGAAAGTTTTTGGCTTTCTACGACTCCATCTAGATACATACATCCTTCCTTTCTTTGGAAGATTCCCACATTTTTTGTATCTAGATGGAGTAGTAGAAAGCCAAAAACTTTCTTTCCCAAAAGATTAAACACTCCTAATAAAATATAACCCCTTCAATCTCTCAGAGATTGTATTGGAGAATTCGTATCCACAACATACACATAAAATGATTCATTTCGTTTCTATTTTCTAGAGGAGGGCGCATTAGGTGAATCTTTCCGATCTGTTTGAATTACTTAATACACTACAAATCTACTCGTACATAAGTTGATTCATTAGCAGTAAATTTTGAAAATATAAACCAAAAAAAACAATGAGGGGATACAAAATTTTGGTTGACAAATAACAAAAAATTATGAACTGAAATTGAAATATGAATGACATCTAGTAGAACAAACAATATTGAGTAAAAAATCTTGGAATTTCTAATTTCATTGTGAATACTGGAGTTTCATCTCAACATCAAACCGTTATTTTCAATACCTTGGAATTTCTAATTTCATCGTGAAAACTGGAGTTTTATCTCAACATCAAACCGTTATTTTCAACATCTCGACACGTGTTTCGTTCACCAAGTGATCATCTTCAAGAGGAAGATTGAACAGTTCAATATTCCTCTTGTCTTACCTTTTTCACTACATTGTACAAATCAACTGACAAGGAAAGCGCGTCCTTGAACAAATTGAGGTATAAATGCAACCTTAGATCTGCATACAAAACAGCACATTTAGCGTCGCTACCTCCTACCGAAGCTGCAGCACAGCAACATTCTTTGAGAGTTTACTTTCAAGTACAATGGCCTGGAAATGAAAAAGATCCTGAACAATGGGGTTGAGAAAAAACCAAAGGAGGTCTGCAACCAGTAACAACATTACGGCCACCAGCACCAGACGCAGTATTGAAATTATTAGCTTGCAAATGCATAAAGACCTTTCAGACCAACTGTGGATGTGGAAAAGTTGGCCTCAACTATGCCTCAACTGTGAAAACAGCCCATTGCAGAAATTGAAAAAGATGCAGAGGATGATCGGAAGTTACTTGAAGGTAACTGTGCATGGATAATTTTATCTCACCATCATTCAACTACTCACTATTTATTTTTGGGTCAAAATATGTTTTTACTGTTTCTATATCTATTTTATCTGTTTCAGGCGTTGAAGAACTGGGTGGCTGCCCTGAGAAAAGCATGGAAGCAGTACCTAAAAGGCTCGTACAAGTAAATAGATAGGTACTCATGAATTGAGATTCATCATATCTATTCAATGAGTTGTTGAATATTTTGCAATTGAGTCAATGATTTTCGTTTCAGACCTAGAAGAACTGGAATGCTGCCCTGCTGGAATCCTTCAACCTGGTGTCTAACAGGGCTTATATCAGTTCATAAATACTGAATTGTACTGAAATTTTCCTCTTCCATTAGTCTATCAAATGATGTTCACCTACATAAAATAAAAACTATAATAAACTGATGCTAACTAATGCTAAACTGATGCTAATTTCTTCCATATTTCAGCACTCTTTTGCGTGAAAACCATTCGATGTAAGAAAAAATGTCGAGAGACATAAATTATAGAAAAGTTTCTTTCTTTTATTCCACTACAAGAACTGTTTTGCATAAAAAGCTAGCTTTGCAAGTCATAATCTGAAAAATCACTAAAAAACATGATTTTCAGTGGTTTTTTGATGATTTCTCTCATTTGTTGAGAAAATTTCTGTTGGACAAAATACTGAGTCATAAATACAATTAAATTGCTTCATTGAGATGAATAAAAATACTTTTGTCTTATTTTCACAAGTTATTTTTTTTTCACGACCGGTTTGGATTCTACCCCATAATCAAGTATAAATTAATGGGGTTGATAATAGGGTAGAACTCAAAACCGGTCATGAAAATAAAATCACTAATAGAAATTAGACGAAAGTGTTTTCATTCATCTCAATAAAGTGACAATGAATTTCCATAAAATGAACAAGTCATCAATTACACAGACAATTGAATTGTATACTTTTTTACAATGCACATTTTAGGATATCCGTCAAATTCTTATAAAAATTGATACAATTGTCGTTTCAATTATTCAATATAGATGAACTTTGTCTTTTACACTGAATAATTTGGATAAATCATTCAAAAGTTATCACGATTAGATTAACTCGACGCAACGCAGTAAGTCAGTGTGCGTGACGTCTACTCTGAGACGATGCGCGGGGGTAGAGGGGTGGTCTAAGCAATGAAGGGCCATCGCCGAAAACGCGACCCGAATGCGGGCAGTGGCGTGAAAGCAGACGTCGTTGACAGTTGTGTTAGTTTCTTTATAGATAAGATAATTCGATTCTCGAAGCTATTCAATACTCAGTGCAGTTGGCATATTTATGTATGAGTGAGTACCTATTGATTGACTGACACTCTTATATTAAAGTGCCGCCATAGCTACTGAACCTACAATCTTGAAATATGTAGGTCGATTCTGTGTATAGCGTTAATGAGCGTCAAGGAATAGAATCAGGAATTTCCATCCCCAAGGGGAAAAAAGAGAGGTTCAAATATTGTATTGAATTTTGTCAGTTTTGAAGTTGGAAACCTGAAGTTTTGGGTTGATAAAAAAATATTGTAACTATTTGTTCAAAATGGTCTGTCACGAAATTTAATGTGGCAAACCATATTCTACGCGGGCAACAGCTAGTGTTACCATGTAATCGTAAATGCAAATGAAATGTAACTGAATTACATTACTACTCATTATCTAGCCATTCAGTTATCGATGCATACTATCATTTTCGATGTTCTTTAGCCTTTTGTTCTGTGCAGGATTTGCTACTGTTTTCTGGGCCACGTTCTATCAACTACGAAATGATATATTTAAATAAGTGACCCAATTATAATTCAATGAATTCACAAGAGTACATATCAAAATACGTGTACTTATAGTTAAATAAAACTCTACACTCAATTATTGAGGTAACTTCTTTTCTAGCCATTTATCAATCACGCCTGCTTCATTAAAAAATCTGGTGAAGTCGCACTTTCTTCACCATTTCTTATGCTGACACTTGAAATTACACGTGAAAACTCTTTTGAAATAGGCTGAGTGAATGTTTTTCATGAATATTGATACTGTACACAGATACATGAAATAACTCATCTTTAGTCACTCAATTCTTTCTCACAGAAATGAATTTTTGTGTATGAGAACGGGTTTCGATCTTTTTTTCTTTCAATTTTATGCTACACACCGAACATTGAAATTTGCTCCACAGGCATAATTATTTCAAACTAAGCCACCTTCTCGACATAAAATAAGAGATCAAATCCTTTTCTCTATCTTAAAATTACGAAAATATGTACCAGAAGACAAAAACTTTTTTCCTTCAGTCCTGAACTGAAACATCAGACCAAGTAATTCAATTCAGACCAAGTGAGAGCAATAAGTTTGTTTGTGCCAGGATTATGAATGTCACTGACCTCGCTCACTTTTTGACTGGCACATGGCTGAAATCAATGAAGATATCAGTCTCATGTGGAATGTTTTCTAGACCAACTGGTAGAGAAAAAATGTGGGCATTTAGAAACTAGATATATATCCTAATTATATTAAATCGAACACTTGCACATTCCAAGATTTCTGACTCCATCTCCTCAATTCTTTACAAAAATTTGAACAAACTTCATATAGCGCCCACGGTTCATTTTGATCTCTTAAGTTCAAGCCAAAGTAAGGAAGTTAATTATATTTCTTTGTTGATTCTCCACTACACAATTACCTCAAGTTTTGAAAAAATGATCTTAGCAAGTATCAAATCCTCTAAAAGTTATCTCAAATTAACACCACAAAAGTATAAAAAGAAAGTATTCTCACTCCAACAAAATTGAGAAAACACATGAGAAGAACAGAGTCGAAAGATACATTGAAGATTTTTTCACAAAAATCGCTCAAAGATCTTCAGTAGCGATACAGTTATACACCATTCAACTGATATATGATGAAGTTGGCCGATAATTTACAAATCGGCAACACGTGTTTCATACTGAGTATAAAAACATTTAATTAAGGTATTGTATAGAAGAACACGTGCTTCGGTTTTGTGAACTGCGATTTTGTGAATACCATTCAACTGGTTTCTGTCTGCTAATCAAAATTTGCAAAAAATGCGAGGTTAACACACTTGGCTGACAAATGTGGCCCATCTTCGCATTTGGCTGCATGGTTCTGCAAATTCTCAAGCGAGAACTTAGTGTTCTCAGGTTCTGGACTCGTACTCATATTCCTGGAGATGTCAAGGTTCGAAGGTTCGACGATATAGTGTCAACGAGAATTGGGATGAGAGTGGAAAATGGGGGTGTCACATTCAAATTCGTACTATGAGATATGCAGTAGAAAAGTGATCTCTATGAATGCAATAGTCTTCCTGAATAATCTCGTTTGTTGAGACAGTTGAAACGTTTTCAGAAAGTTACGTATTTTATCCTGGTTTGGAGAGTTTTTTGATGGCAATGATTCTGGTGTTTTTGGAGCTCATTGTATGACATGTTCCAAGATGGTGTTTGAAGACGGATGAAGCTTTATCTAATTCACGACAACTACCTCATGTTCTCAGGCTCTGTAGGAGACCCTTCTGTTGGTCTGATTGATGTAAGTTCCAAAGCATGTTCTGAGACTCTGTAGAAAACTCCTCTGTTAGTCTGATTGATGTAAGTTCTAAAGCATGTTCTCAGGCTCTGTAGAAGAGTCTTCTGTCAGTCTGATTGATGTAAGTTCTGAAGCATGTTCTTAGGCTCTGTAGAAGATGCTTCTGTTACTCTGATTGATGTAAGTTCTGAAGCATGTTCTCAGGCTCTAAAGAAGACCCTTCTGTTGGTCTGATTGATGTGAATTCTAAAGCATGTTCCCAGGCTCTGTAAAAGACCCTTCTGTTGGTCTGACTGATGTAAGTTCTAAAGCATGTTCTCAGGCTCTGTAGAAGACTCTTCTGTTAGTCTGATTGATGTAAGTTCTAAAGCATGTTCTGAGGCTCTGTAGAAAACTCTCCTGTTGGTCTGATTGATGTAAATTCTAAAGCATGTTCCCAGGCTCTGTAGGAGACCCTACTGTTGGTCTGTCTAAAGCATGTTCTCAGGCTCTGTAGAAGTCTCTTCTGTTAGTCTGATTGATGTAAGTTCTGAAGCATGTTCTCAGGCTCTGTAGAAAACTCTTCTTTCAGCCTGATTGATGTAAGTTCTAAAGCATGTGCTAGGGCTCTGTAGAAGATCCTTCCGTCGGTCTGACTGATGTAAGTTCTAAAGCATGTTCTCAGGTTCTGAGGAAGACTCTTCTGTTAGTCTGATTGATGTTAGTTCTAAAACATGTTCTCAGGCTCTGTAGAAGACTCTTCTGTTGGTTTGATTGATGTGAGTTCCAAAGCATGTTGTCAGGCTCTGTAGAAGACTCTTCTGTCGGTCTGATTGATGTAAGTTCTAAATCAGGTGCAACAGAGTATTTCGTATAGGTCCTGTGCATCATTGGGTATTGTGAAGCCGTCGGGAAACAATTACTTTCATGTAGACATTGAACTGCACGAAAGAAAAAATTGTTCTCGAGCAACTTCTTTCATACGAACATTGATTTTTACAAAAAATGCTTTTTTGTACAACTGTCATTGGAAGTGACATTTTTAATGGTTGTCAAGAGTATCAAAAGATAATGTTCACAAAGAAGCGTGTTAAAAAACTTCTCAACACTAGTGTTAAAAGTATTTTACCACGATTTTTTGTGACCAAATAGCAATAGACAAAACATAATCACTCAAGTTCCAAAGAAGTTTCATTAAGAGCAATAGATATAGATACAATCAAATTCTGTTACGAATGTATAATAAACATTAATTACATTATTATTATTTATAAACATTAGTATGAAAACTATGATCAAAACAACTGCTGATATTGACACCTTGCGATGTTAAAGGGCCTTGTGATATATTTGAACTAGCTGAGTTGACAATTTGATGAGCATTAACATTTAATTCTTGAAGATGCTGTAACGCTGGAACTAGCTGTTGCTATTATTTTTTCAGCAATAGCCTCTCAATAAGAAATAAATTGATCGATGTAACCACAGCTACTGTTGTAGATTTCTATCCTCAGTGCTTGTTAATATCCGTTATATTCCTTTGGTTCCAGGAGATTCAGAAACTCAGCAATGATAGAGGGCATTTTCCCAAACGTGTTTATACCAACTGGGTTGGCATTGAATTCATAATTTGAGTATTTCAGAAATAAAAACGTTGATGATTGATAACAAAAGGGCGTAATGCAACGTATTTATTAAAATAGTCAATATTTTTCCCAACAATGCAAAAAGAGTGACCTATTTTTGTTTTCATATTTGGAACTTGAACAATCAATGATTTATCCATCAATTTAATGTCTTCCATCAACAAATGGCACAGCTCTTCACGCCAGACTCCATATATTTCGAAAATAGCAGTAAGTTTTTGATTTTTTGGGTCTATAACATTCATTTCTCCGCTTCAAGAATGCTATTACCTTGGAATATTTGTTTGTATCGTTGTTGATGATCGCACTCGACTTTATCATCAAAAATCAACGAGTTCTATATTTTTGATTTCTCTTCTAAATAGGCTAGGAAGTCGGTTTTGTTGAAACTTCCGTCGACGTTTTCAAGTCTACACCAACTCAGAAAATCAGAATATACGATGTTGTTCTGCTGAGCAGATTTTTTTGGTAACAATTCAATTGAAGCTCTTTTCGCTGCCTCTTCAATATCGTTCAACATCCTTACTATTGTTCTTCATTATACAAGACATCAAACATCAGCAAGAACTTTAAATGTGATTTTTAATAAAACGCGTGAGCTGTAAACAATACTGTTTGTTGGTAACCAGGTGATTCGGCGGCACCTGACATGGCCACTTCACAGCAAATGCGATGACATGAAAATAGTTAATGTCAAAATGTGTTTTCATAGAAATATTGAATTCATCTATTTCATTATGAAAAAGGGACAGTTATACAAAAAACTTCGTATGATATTTGTGTTAGAAGTAAATTTTATTTCGTTCGTGAAATTGCTCAACTCGCTACGCTCGCTTCGCAAACTTTTTCACTCACAAGATAAAACCTTATTTTTAACACTCATATCATAAACAGCTTTTTCCTGTTCAGTTTGTATTTCAAACATTCGTTATGGAAATGAATCAGATATCAATCACAGGATTGCTACACGATATAGTATACGAAAGGGACAAAATTTCACTCATATGGAACACTGTCATCTTTCAATTCGAACAAGATTTTTATGGCTGGAATATCAACAGAGAACAAATATAATATCGGCATCCTCCTCAAAGTATATGAAAGTGAATTTCCATCTAAATTTCATATATTTTTTGTTTCCTGGAGTATTCAGGCAAAATTAATAATGAGGAATGTTATTGACAGTTGGTGTTATTCAGAAGCAGTAACTTTTTCAGGAAAATTCAATATTTTCCTTCCACATTTGATTAATTAACTTTTTTCAATATAGGGGAGTGAAAACCCATTCTTGCCAAGACTGACTAATGTACCATTCAGATTATTTTTTTCAGACAAACATTGACTCGGTTATATTTCGACCATAATAGATATATTCACAGGACTGACTTCTTCAATTTGCATTTGTAGATTACTAGTCATAACAAATATATTTTATAACTTTACATTGTATACCCAATCTCTTTCCATTGTTATGAGTTCATGCCTCAGAATTTAGAAGCCTGTCATTTATTTTAAATTCAGACAAATCAATACTGAAATAAATTCACATCCTAGTCATCAGATTTTCACTAAAATTTCTCCTGTGAACAATGTCTAGACAAGTTTTGCAACTGCTATACTTAGAATTCTTTGAACTTTCTGAAACGGCATGATTTTTCTGCATTCGAAGTGATTGATATGCCAGAATTCCCGAAAACCTCAATAATAGATCGATAATTACCTGAATATCAACAAAAGAGTACTGACCCATTCGTCGAACACGTTTATCAAAACACATCTAAACGTGTGCATGAATTTATTTTGTTCAGATCATTCTTTATAGATTCGCGCCATTTCAGTGATCAATCCAGTGTTAATCCAAGATTTTCACAGTTCACAGGTTCGAATACACATAACGAAATCATGTTAGATTCAGGTCTCATATCTAATTTTTTATTATATGCTATTTTCGAAAAAATTGAAATCGACAAAACTTGTTGATAACCTGAAAATTCATGACGAGAAATCACGGTCTACTAGAGTGTTGATGATTCCTCATTCAATCGACTGATGGTGGTTGGATTCTTGGTTCAGATACTGTCCCGTGTGAGTGGGTTTTCGGTATACAGATGTTTCCCACTTAGTGTCGGTCCTCTTCACCAATACGTCAGGGATTTCAAATCATTTTATACAATATTAGACAATGGAAGTCCGAACTGATGAAATTGAAGTGTCTTGAATAAATAATTTCCAAAATAACCACAGTTCATTTTCCTACGACTCCAGTCTATATTCCATGAGAAAAAATTATTTTCGTCAAAGAACATTATTATCATACCATCACCCTTAGAAGTAATATTCTGCTGTCTTCAGAATGCACACTGGCTTCCGTGATTGACGGGATAGTCCAAAAATTGAATAAAACCGGCATATTCACCTATGCAGTTCCTTGTGAAATTTTGAATATAAAAGGTTTTACAAAAAAAGTTACATGTGTAAAGAGTTATTAATGGTCGATCCAAGATAGTTTTGAAAAATATATCTGATTCTGTACGTAAAATTTTTCATTTATTGTTATTTTGAACTCTTATAGGGTAGGCAGTTATTAGTTCAGGTGGAATATTCTATTTCAAAATTTTCGATCACCCTCGTAAAGCTCTTATTCGCAAGACTTGTAACTGTTGAGATTACAAACTATGCAAACAACATCAGGTTTATAAAAATTTCAGAAATCCATTAATGCCATTTGCATACATAACTTGCACTATATTTTCACTTGGATTTTGGAGATTGGGAACAACTTTGATTGTGGCTAAGGATATACAGGGTGTTTATTAAATATGTGGCAAAAATTCAAAGGAAAACTCATTGGACTATTCCAAGGATATTTTCTCCTTTGATGATTTTCGATAGGGCGCTTTGTTTCGAAGAAACGGAGCGAAAAAATTTCGACAATAAGTGTTGAAAATGCACGTCAAACAGAGAAAGTCAATCAGTTTCAACCTACACAAAGTCAGTGAGCATATCCGAATTTTGCCCAATTCCTTGTATATATGCGGTTGGTTGATTCGTTCTCAGGCAGATGGGGCGATGACAAACATGCTGTTGTTTGTTCGCTTCTGCCTAGTTCGATGAATGAAATTCTGAAAGGAATTCTATTTCAATTATCGGAAATCATCAACTTTAGGTTTATGATAGACACTGCCTTGCACTGACTAGTGGCCAAACAGCCCGAAACATGTATGCAAGTATGTTCCGATAATTGAAAATCGATTCCGTTTAGTTGCATCGCCAATAGCATGTGCAGGAATAACTTCAGTGAAGTATCCTGCACTGACACCTGTCGGATATAATCCAACGCCCTTCGTGGTATAAGCCAGGAAAGTAGTTATTTTCTGATAGGTATCATTCTATACGTACAGTGTAGGTAAGTTGAGACTGGCCTGAACAAATTGTTCATTCAGGAAATTTGAGTTTCAACCTATTTGACACATGCAAATGATCACTTTCGAGACATACTGTTCAAATTGAATGTCTGCAGCCGTTGTAGTAATCGGAATGTTGTTGATAAGTACCAACAAAATTGCTAGATTTTTTAATACTCGGTAGGTCCAGTGTAGTACGCTGTACAATATTTCTCGCCCCGTTTCTTCTAAACAAAGCGCCCTATTGAAAATCATCAGAGGATAAAATATCATTAGAATAGTCCAAGGAATAATTCCATATTTTCGCCATACGTTTAATAAACACTCTGTATTTGTAGGATCATCGATATTTTGTACAGAAAAAAGTTTGAAGCTACTTGTTGAAAACCGAAATGATTAGATGATAATTCACATAATATATACAGTTCAATTTTGATATAAATTAAAATGATTTTTTAGTAGTTAATAAAAAAATGAATCGTGCATGATATGAAGAATAGAAGGGATAGTAGCTAAGTGATTAAAAACAACCAAAATATTTTGTTGGGCGTTATTGCTTTTGTTGAGAAAACGTGTAATCCTATCTCAATTTCAAAAAAATGACTTTTCCATGAATATAAACTTCGCATAAGTTTTTGATAATGTTAGCCGTGGACTGCCCTGTTTCTCCTTAATAAAAAGTGTTAGGAAAAGAATTCTAATTATTTTTTTTCAACTTTTCGTTTCGATTTTTATCGGTTTTTGATTCACATCACTTTCTTTCAGACAGCCTCAGCTTGAATTATAGTGAACTTTTCAGTGTTTGGATTTGTGAAAAGGATAAAAAGAAAAAAACTGATGCTGTTCATAATTGTATTGTATCAGTGAAATTGATTTAAATAATGTCTCAAATCAAGATGTGACTGCATTGCACGCTCGCAAAACCAACCGGAAAACAAATCTTCTGTATGTTTCTAACAGGGTTTTGTACATATCTGACCCCCTTGTTTCTTTGATAGATTTAAAGAAACGTGTTGAGCAGAAGAGCCGCATGCAGCTTCCACGCGAAATTTTAGACATGCTAGTTACCCCAGAAATACCAGAAAAGTTGAAGAAGAGTTTATTTTGTTAGTCCCCTTGCGTATTTCAATCGTGCTGAATGTCAAAAAAATGTATCTGTTCGTTTTCAAGATATTTAGATTTTTGACTTTTTTTATACGATAGCAACCCGAAAAATGTATGGTCTGCAGGTTTATATGCCTAACATTTCGTCTACTGCTGCGGTAGATATTTTCAAAGGCGGTATGGTAACAGTAGCAATACCCGAGTTGAAGCTCGGGTTCATGTTCCTATCGTCTCCACTCCATCAACTACTATTTCAGTACTGGTCGCTCTATTTGTATTTTTCTTCATTGTATTACCTGTTCGTGTTTGTGTACGTCTCAGGACAGGTACAACGACGTTAAACCAATATTTAGGCCAACAAAAATCATCAGAAAGAGTCTCAGGTCAGCAAAGGACCCTAGAGAACCTCTAGCAACGCCAGGGCCATACCGGATTCCGTGTAGCTGCCGGTCGGTCTACATTGGAATCACGAAACGAAGTATAGGGACCCGTCTCTCCGAACACAATGTCGTGAAATGAAACTGAAATTTTGGTTCCCTAGCTCCAGTACAAGCTCCGCCCACTTCAAGTGAACAATTGGAAAACGTGGAAATAGCCGGTTTTCCAAGGTATTTCAGCTTGGTTCAGAGAAATCAAGATGTGGAATATCGTTTCCTAAGAGATAGGAAAAATCTTTTGCAAGATTAACCAAATTTGTTAATTTTATTAGGGAAAATGTTGATTTTCTTGAAAATAGCATTTTCAGATATTTAGCTAGAGAAATCGAACTTTCTTCCAAGAAGCATCGATAGGTCTTCCTAATAGCTTTCGTTTGATACCTTAACCATGTTTCTAGCATGAAAGGTTCAGATTTTATGTAGATTTGAGTAATGAGAGTTTTTATAACTTTCAGGTGGATTTCTCCGTTAGGTGAGAGCAAAATATTTGGACCCGAAAATTGCCGAAGGCGCACGACGGTCGTTCGGCGATTTCGCCAGAAATTTTATTTCAAACTCGGACGATTGGAAAAGCGTCCAAAAGGCCCCTCTGAGTGTTCGTGTTTTTCGCGAACACCGATTGGCCGAATAGAATTTGTGCCTTGGGTATAAGGACAAATACTGACAACGGATTGGGCGGAGAGAATTCAGATCTATCGTATAAAGATAGGAATGCTCAAGACCTGTTAGCTAGTTGGTTTTCGAACTTGGACTTGTAATGAACTATTGGAAAAATAGAAATTCTTGGACAAATCGAGATTGGATATTGAGATTTTACTGAAAATTTTCGAGGAAACCTTTGACGATATTAGGATTTTCTGAGGAACTTTACCGACACTTGGGAATTTTTGGAAGCAGTTTTCAGGCTTGAAAACTAGGAGATTCTTCGAGTGTATCTACGTTGATATGAATTCGTATACTTCGATATCTCGAGCTCTTTTCAGAGCCATTTGAGATACACAGTGATTTAGGAGTTTCAGAGAATTGGAATTTTCGAGGATATTTTTTTGGAGAGCTACGGTTGCAGTTTTTCGGAGGAACTTGATGGAGATTAGTGATCCAGTGCATACCCTGGACACAGTGGACATAACAGAGAAGCAGACAACTACTTCAAGGAATTTTGATATTGCTAATTCTGGTTTTTCTGCTGTTCAGGTTCCTGCTAGACGCGCCTTCTCCAAAAATCCTACAAAGAAAAGAGTAGGTCCTCACTAAAGTTGCCCATTCTCAGGTACCGGCCACCTTGCGGTGTTAAATGGCCAGGTATAACGA
The DNA here is from genome assembly GCA_015342045.1 of Leptinotarsa lineolata. Lineage (NCBI taxonomy): Eukaryota > Metazoa > Arthropoda > Insecta > Coleoptera > Chrysomelidae > Leptinotarsa > Leptinotarsa lineolata. The sequence continues at coordinate 236 of WOGR01006280.1, read as the reverse complement.
GGTTAAAGCGGGGAGGTCAAGACACCGTTAGATTAGTCCGTCGGGCTGTTAACTCAACGTTACCGTTGGGACCTACCAGGACAACGATACCTTTGTTCCAAATCCTGCGAGCGGCCCTCACCCTAGGGTGCAGTTCAACTTTTAGGCTCCTTGTTCCTAAACACTAGCTCAGTTCACTCAGTAGCTCTTGTTAGGGGATTAGAATTCGCGAAACAAGAGTGAACTTAAAATTTTTA
>WOGR01006279.1:0-13187 GCA_015342045.1 Leptinotarsa lineolata | reverse complement strand
AAATAAAAAGACATACTGAGGTCAGAATTTTCTGCTTCACAAACAAAGGGCGGCATGAGTCCCTGTAGCTAGCCTTGCATAAATAGCTGATGGATCTTTTTTGTAGAGAGGATACCATATTGAAACGAAATTGTACACAACTTTCCCAGAAACAAAGTCCATAACGTAAATAGGACTCAATTCGTGCAAAATAAACTGATCTTGTAATAGCAGTATCTAACTATCTTGCAACAACTCTTACTGCATGGCACCCTGCTGATAGTCTTTTACATAAGTAGTCGACATGGAAATCAAATTACAGATTTTCATCAATGTAGAGCCCTGAAAATTTGTTCAATTTTTACATTTTCCAAGTGTAGGCTACATCTAAACGTCACCACATTGGTTTTGTCGATATTGAATGATAAAAGATTGGAATCGCACTACTCTTTCACCATTCTTATGTCGACGATGATTTGATTTAGTGAATTTGAGGCGGTATTGCTATGCCAGAAGATAGTGGTGTCGTCAGCGAAACATGTGAATTCACCACTTATATCAACATTGATTAAGTCATTGACATAAATAAAAAACATGAGAAACAATACCGGCCCCAAGACGGAATCTTGTGGGACCCCGCAGCTAATGGAACGTTCCTCTGATTAAACTCCATCTAATAGAAACATTCTGCTGCCGATGAGAAAGGTACGTCTCAAACCAAAGTAATGCATCTACATTAAATAAGCATTATCCTGGTAATGCATTTTGCATTTCTGTAATATAATGGGCTTGCAAATATAATGAGATGAGAAGTAAGTAAATTGCTATAATTACTACACTTATCTTGAAGAATAATTCCAGTTTCAAGAAATACATTTGTATTTCATCAGTTATAACAAATCCACCATTAGTAGAGACAATGTATTAATAGTCGAAATACTTAACGTGTGTACAACTTATGGTTACATAAATATTTGTGGGAATAAGACGCGTAAAGAAAGTAACCTATTGAATGGTTGGATTCAGTGCAAGAAGAAATTCTGTGAAATCATAATTTTGATCATATTTGCATCCAATTGTAAACTTCTTAGCAAATAAACTAAGAAACTTCCAACTGTAGCTTGATTACTCCTAACTATTAATAACATGAACATGAATATTCATGTAGAAATAAATGGAACGTTAGTCCAAGAGTTGAGGAAAAATACTTATTAGGTACTTGGAAATCTTAAAATCATTATCAGTAAAAAAATTGTGGATCGTCTGTTCTTGCTAGTTGAAGGTTCCATTATCTGTCATGCATGTTGATGATGTTTTCTGAAATACTTCGGAATTTCATCGAACTATAATTTTCGAAATGTGTTTTTTTCTCAACCATTCTTGATCTCTACGAACGACAACTATCAGAAGACACAACTCATACGAGCTGGGGATTAACGAAGTTCCATTTTTCAATGTACGATTCCTAGTAGTAAATATCGATCTTTTATTAGTTGGGATCGAATCATTGTTCAGATAAAGGTTGATCGTAGGAAACTAACTAACCAGTTACCGTCTGTACACAGTAATATATGATGATTACAAAGGCATCAAAATTTGAAAAATTTATAGTTCTAACCCTATCATTAGGCTTATAAATGAATTCAATGCATGGTCGATGGAAGGATGGTCTATAAATTCTATCACAATGCGATAACCTTGAGAATATTAAGCTCTTACAGGACTCCAATTTCATTTGTATACAAATCGAACGCCTATCAGAATACAGTTGTCTGAACATATTGTAGCCTGTTTTGCTCAGATGACTGTTGTGTTCAAGTTTCTATCAGGATGTTTCAGAAGTTTTGTCCGTTTTCATGGGTCTACTTCAAACTATAATATCTCAGTGGATACACATTCACATGCACTTTTGCCAACAAAGATTAGGTTAGGTTAGGTTAAAAGTGAATGGATATATTCGACCCTTTACCGCAAGCCGCAAGGGTTTATTGTAACACACACCCATTCAAACTCAATCAATTAAACCTAGCTTTTCAACGCAGCTGATTAGTTTTCATGATAAGTGATTTTTCAATTCGGATGGTAAGAGTGTGGCTCTGCCAAACTTTGAAATCCTGATTCGGTCCGCAGCGGAGCAGACATGAAGAATATGCTCTGCTGTTTCATTATTATCCAAACAGAGGCGACACACACTGTCTTCCTACATTCCAAGTCTCTGCATATGATGATTCAGACGACAGTGACCTGTAAGGAGGCCTGTTAGACATTGTAGTTCGTCCCTATTGTAGTCCAACAACTCTTTGGTTTCGAGCTTGTAAGAGTGGATGAACGCCAATCCTGGAAGATTTTGCCAGAAATCTTTAAATCTTCTTGCCATCCAGGTGTTCAGTGTTTGTTTAAAAAAATCCAATGTAATGCCAATGACAGGTTCTGGTCTCTCCTTTGCAAGGGAGTCAGCAGCCTCATTGCCTTCTAGGCCAGTGTAGTCAGGAATCCAGAGCAGAGACAATTTGATGAGTCTTCCAATTGAGGAGAGCCGTTTTTGGCAATTCGCTACCAATTGAGAAGCTGCTCGGTAGGACCCAAGAACTTCCAATGCCGCTTGACTATCCGAGAAAATTTGTATTGACTTGTGTATGAGGTTCGATTCTACCAATCTCTCCGCACATAATCCAATAACATAGATTTTCGCTTGCATAGGTCCTTAGGCTGGTTGATATCTCTGTCATTGGTCTGCAACTGAAAACACCTGCACCAGAGCTTGAAGTTGTTTTTGGTCCGCTTGTGAACCAACAAATATCTGATCTCAATAGTACCTCCTCCAGTCCCCATTCCTAGTATGCTGTGACTTCCAGTGCCAACCAGCAGTCTAGAGTACTCTACATTAGATTGATTTGTGCAATTGTTGATGTGCACAAGTTTATATACAGTCCATCTAGCCTCTCTCTGCTAACGTGACACAAGTCGAATAATTTCCTCGGCATGAAAATTGTGTGCTCGGTATTCGATAATGTCGACGAAGGCCGTTTTTACTTGGTCCTGATTGGTGAACATTCTACCGGCGGGAAAGTTATCGGAGTTCTCAAAAAGATGGTAGTCGATTGGAGAGATTTGGGGAGTATGGTGGGTAAGGTACACTTTTGACGCTCAATTCGTTGACCAGTGCCAGCTGCTGCTGACGTAATTTTTGGTACATTTCGTCGATTTTTCCACAAAATGACACTGCTGTGACGGTTTTTCCCCGTTACAGAAAGTTATAGTGAATTAGATCAGCCGCTGATCACGATACTGTAACCATGATTCATTTTTGGTGGGTTTTTGGTATTGAAAAATTTCTGAGTGGCTCATCGGTGTCCAATCCTGAACGTCTCCTGTTGTCATAAAGGATCAAATTTTCATCACACGTAACGATCCGATCCAAAAAGCATTGTTTTAGTTGTGTAAAAAAAAACAGACCTCGAAATGTGACAATTTCTGCCGATCGTTAAAATAGTGAAGCACCCACTATTTGAGCTTTTTGATCTTTCCGAAACGTTTTGAACCATCAATAATCGCATGGGAGCTGAAGCCCAGTCCTACCATCCCACGCACCGTTTGTGATGGATCAGTCTCCACCAAAGCCCTCAAATACTTGTCTTTGGTAACTGGTGGTCTACCACTTCGGAACTCATCTTGAAAGCAAAATTTTCCGAAACGAAATTTCAGAAAACAACGTCAAACAGTGCATTCATTACCACTATTATTGCCATATTCCTGGGTAATTTTTCGGGTTGTTTCGGCAGCGTTTTGATTGAATTTGAACTCTTAGAGATAAATTGGTCGAAAATTGCTCTACGACATCATACAGTGATGAGCTCAAGAGAAACAAAGATCAAACTTGAAAAACAGGAACTTTATCACTGTGTAGAGTACAAAATTCTCAATTTTATTCCCATATCATAATGAATATTCATTGAGAAATGGGGCTACAAAAACATATGACAACAAAACGGACAAAACTTTAAAAACAAGCCAATAATTGTACGCACTTGAATCATTGAACAATGATCCGATTATTCATATTTTCTTCGGCTGTTGTTATGTCAATGAAACTGTACCAGTATAATCCCGTGTTCAAACTCCTAACAAACTATTGGAATTTTCTTATAGGAGTGTATAGGGCGAAAAGCCTTCTCTGCCATCGGTGAAATTTTCAGTTCCGATAACATTCTGATAGGTTATATGCTGAAATTGGGAAATCAAAATATTCCAAATTTTTGAACAATGTAATTGTCTATGGTGTCAAATGCTTCACTGTAATCTGAAAGAACAAGAATGGTAAAATTACTTTGATCCGGAGACGTAGAGATATATTTGCAATAAATTATGTTGTGATAGTATTATATTGTTCTCTACAAATAGTCAGAACAGTAAGGCTTACAAGAAACCGCGAGTCTGATTGAGATATATTGACGACACCTTCATAATATGGAACCATGGAAATACCGAACTAGACGCCTTCCTCAAGCATATCAACAACATAAGACCTTCCATCACTTTCACCATGGAGAGGGAAGTCCACAACGAATTGCCTTTCTTCGACGTATTGGTGAAGAGAATCGACACTAAATTGGAAACATCTGTTTACCGAAAACCCACTCACACGGGACAGTATCTGAAGCACGAATCCAACCACCATCAGTCGACTAAAAGACGAATCATCGAGACTCTGGTAAACCGTGCTTTCGAGCTCTGCAATACAAAGGAAGGTCTGGAGAAAGAACTAAGCATCATCGAAAATGATCTTCTACGAAATGGGTACCCCAAAGTGATGGTGGAACAGACTTTGGCTGAAAGACAGTAAGATCCTCGCAAGGAAGAGAAGCCGTCACAACCAGTACTTGCAATTCCCTACATCAGAGGATTATCGGGAAGGATAAGAAGAATTGGGCCCAAGTACAACATCAGAACCTGCTTCAGATCCGGAAACACTATCCGTAGCAGCCTTACCAAAAACCAGGCCACCAAACAAGGACTGCGATTCCAAGAATTGTATTTACCGGATACCCTGTGAGTGCAGAAAATCTAAGAATTGCATTTACCGGATACCCCGTGAGTGCAGAAAATCCTATATCGGTGAAACCAAGAGGCCATTGAAAATCCGTATTGCCGAGCACAAAAAACACACACACAGAGAGGGAAAACCAGCAAATCAGCAATAGCAAAGCATGTTTTGACTCATCAACATAACATCGAGTGGTCCCAAGCTGTGATCATAAACAAAGAGAAACACTGGTTTAGAAGGAAATTCAAAGAAGCCGGATATATGCTCTCCAACAACGCATTCAGCCAAGCTAGCGTATAGATACGCAACGTATGGAAACCCATAATCAAGGGAAAAAATGGCTAACTCCCTCCAAACGGTCATCTCCTGCTAAACCAGTAAAGCGAAGAGAGGAGATAAGAGATAAGTAAAAAGAGGCAATGATAAAGAAAGTACTCGAAAGACCCATAAATAGTCATCTCTCGAAGGAATTAGTTTCGATTGTGGATACTAACAATCGAAACATCGTGAAGTAACGTGGTTTGAAATCGATTAATTTTCAATTGTATTAATTTCTTTTTTGTTACAGTTATTCAATTTTGTTACTCCTATTTTATTTCACTGTGAATTCATTACAGGTTTTTTTTTGCTAAATATATTAGCTATTGTCAGCTACGTTGTGTTATTACAGCCTTCGGATTACCGCCTTGTTCAATCATCTACACGATTTTACGGTTCACAGATTTTTTTGAGCGCCATGAACTTTCCTGTGATGTGAGTGGTGAGGGTGAGTATCAACTGGGCTTCATCTCCAGTCAAGAGTTCAGTAGCTAACAATAAAAAATCGCCAAGTCCGGAATCAAAAATTTCAGATAATACCTCTCTGACCTGCCCTGATTTTTTCTGGTTTGATTGTTATCTGTATCCCGGTTTCGCTAAATACTGCACCGGAAGTAGGTACACTAGGCCACTACATACAGGATGACACAGGTCAAAAATTCCGAACAACTAGATTCACTATAGAAAAGACGATTTTTTATCCAGGCCGCACAAATATTAAACGTCATAGTTACTCACTTCCGCCATATACTCGCTCGGCACACCATCCTTATCCGAAAGTTAGGGATCCAGTTTGCTGACTTTTCTTACCTACACTATTTTATCGACTAGAGGCTCTTCACCTTGGGAACCTGCTGCGGATATGGGTATGAACAAGAGGGACGACTTCAAGTAGCCCTCTCCCGAATTTTTGAGATCAAGACATTACTGCAACTGTGGTGCTCTTCGTGTTACGAACTTTATATTTCTGCAAAAGAATTCTATTGAACTCGAACGTTACCTTTATGGTTTTGACGGGACATCCGTGTTGCCTTATGCCCCGGGTGATTTTTAATCCGTTGGTGTGAATGAGAAGTGATTTATTGAAACTATACATTCTGCACCTTCAGGCTTATACAAGCTAATGAATCTGATGGTTTTTTTTCGGCCATCAGGGCAAGACGATATTTGTCGTAGGGTTTGGTTGTTATCGGGTGAGACGAATATCATCTGAAAAGAAAAACGGATGCCTGCTTGCTGCACTGAAGCAAAAATCTTGACCAAGCAAATGCAAAAGGCTGTCATTCTTGGCTCGATACATCTTTACATGATTCGCTGATGATGCTAGCGCGAACTCCAGATTGTATCGAAGTTTCGGCGACAAGGTCCGATCAGCAAAACTAGTGGGATAATAATAATGATTATGATGATGATAGTTATTTTATTATCGTCATTTACATTGTTCATCACACTTACACTTCATATCAGTGTGGAATAAGAAAAAATACCAAGTTCATTCCAGTACATTCAATTGTACATCCACTTGATCATATTGATATCAACTTTTATACGCTGTAAAAATATTACGCTGCTTGAATTATTTTCGTTTTTGAAAAAACGTATTTAAAAAGTGAAAAATGATTAACTGGATTTTAGTAGGACGAGGATTTTCCGAAGGAAACTTCTTGACCAGCTCCCAACTGGAAAAATAACCCAAATGGAAGTTTTGATTTATGTTTCTTCAGTCAATAATACCGATTTTGGGAAATATTCTGTCAAATCTTCATAACGAATAAAACAACGAATAAAACATGTTGTGAGTAGATAATGCTGTCAAACTCAAAACAAGTGATGGAATGAATCGTGATTCGAAAGAGTAGTGGCACCGTTTGTTTGGAGATTCCTTGATTAGGTTTTTGTAAATGACTAGATAATATATCTTTCACTAAATCAAGATAAACACTCTGGAGTTCAGACGTTCAGTAAAAAATGTTTGATGAATAAGAACCTAAATTCAGGAAGGTAAAAAAGATGAAAATGAAATCCCAGTATACTTGATGATATCAGGTTAGAAAATATAGATTCATGTTGGGTCAACTACCGGACTAACCAGGAAAGATGGAGTTTTGTAGTGCTGAATGGATTTAGTCGGAACCCCATAGTTAATGTTACACTCGCTACTGTACTACGAAATAGAACTGTGAGTTTTTATCATCTCTCTTTCTACATAGAAATTACATAGAAGAAGAATACACTTTTCACATTGATAATCAATAATCCTGATGGTACTTATCAGTCTACTGTTTTCCAAGTGATTCATATCATTGATCTTTTTTTGTAATCAAATATTTTGAATTTTTTCCATTCATTCCATTCATTATATTCCATTTCGTATTCAAAAATATGCGAATAATAACTATATTTCGTAATTTTTAGTCGTTGAATTGAATAGTGCTTGTTATAGTAGAGGAGTATAATTCATTTTTTAAGCGTTTATAGTCTTTCATTGAGCGTTACCTATCTCAAAATTTAAATAAAACAAAGTGTATGTGCGAGATATCATCGAAATTGTTCTTTCGTTTGAAAGACCTATTGATGCCATTATGTGTGAAATATAAAATCATTCAAATGTCCGCCACGACTTCTCTGGATAGAGAGCATCCAAAACGTCCAATTTTCCATGACTTTGGCGCATAAATCAGGCTGATTTTGACAGACGGTATGGTAATGTTGGCCTTGAGGACCAAAATTCACACCAAACAGTGACTTTTTTGGGATGCATTGGACGCTTTTGGATCTTATGTGGATTGGTATCGTTTCAAATTCGACAGTTTTGTTTGTTGACGTACACATCCATCCAGAAATGGGACTCATGGCTGAAGATAATTTTTTGATGAAAATTATAGTCAGTTGCCAATTGCTCCAGAGCCTATTCAGCGAAAACATGTCGTTGCCTATGGTCGTTTACCTTCATTTCCTGGATCAGTTCAATTTTGTACGGGTATAGGCCCAAGTACGACGCAAAATTCGCCAAGATCTGATCTCTGAAAGGCCGAGTTCTTGTGAGCGACGCGAAATCGCCTGCCTTGTATTCACCTGCACACTTTCACAGACAGTGGCGATGTTTTCGGCAGATCTGGAATTTCGTCGATGAACGGGTGTTGGTCGATCATTTACTGAAACAGTCGATACAAATTCATTCACCACATTGCAAATAGTTCTCTCGGTAGGAAAATTATGGCGACCGTAAAACAAGAGGAGAGCGCTTTACGTTCCCCGAACAGAACACTCTTGTTGAAAAATTTTTTGATCTGAAGTGTTTCTGAATTCTATATCCATCAATAGTGATTTGACAAAACAGTCTGAATAAATGACAACTAATGTAGCTTCAACAAAATGGCAGTTATCATCCTTGTTGGAAGACACTATATATTTTATTCTCAGATTATCTGGAATTTGGCGAAAAACAGGAGTGCAAAATAATAAACAAATAACTACCATCTGTAGTGCCGCTATATTTCTATGATGTTCCACTGAGCTTTGCACATATCACTTCAGTGTTGCATTTTATTGAACATGAAATATTAATATCCCCAGGGTCGTAAAAATACGTTTCATCTCGTCGATGAAACCTTCAAAAAAGCGAAAGCTTTTTGTCTTGAGCATCGTAAACGTTTTCATCAAAAATGCACAGCTGTCGCGAGTTACTTTCCATTCGTGAAACGAGGGCGCTTCTGAACTCAACAAGTTGAGTGTTTGATTGTCGGGTGAAGAATGCGCAAGGTGATTGTACTAGAGCTGTGGGAGATGTTTATATTAGTCTTTTCATAGACAAACATGAAAACTCGCAGTGGAAAACAAAAGAAATGTACGTATTAATGGGAAGCAGATGCACTGCCAAGATTGTGATTTATTTCAGTTGGGAAGATGCTGAACAATATCCATTATCCGGGAAATTTCACTGAGAAATCTCCTGTTTTGAAGAATATACGAAAAAAAGATATACATATTTAGAGCTGTTAGGAATTGAAATATTGGATGTCCTCCAGTTATGTGCGTTTTTTGCTAACCTGTTCAGTATTGACATGTTCAATGACATACCTTCAAACTGAATGAAAAAAGTTATTTCCGTGTAATCTGAAGGTAATTGCTTCGGGAGTATTTTTCTTTCAAGCTGTATCTGGAAACGTCTGTGCATCATTTCTGAATATTTCTGTAAAATGTGTTGATTATGATTCAATTTATTGTTTTCTTCAAATCTTTTCAAATATTCTTTTTCTAAAAACTGTTTTTTCTAATAATATTTCCATTCCAATGTCTTAAGATATTTAGATTATCATTTTGCTATAGTAAGGATGTGTTATCAGTAAAAATTGGGCATCTTCCATAGAAGGGCATGTTGAACAAATCATTTGTATATAGCTGAAAAGCAGTTGGCTTAAAAAAATCCCTGTGGAACATATTCCATATCAATTTTATCTGTAGAGGAAGAAATATTGAAAATCAGCTTCTGTGATTTCATTAATAGCATTTGAACCACAAAAAATATCCCTCAATCCGTAAATTCAAAGCTTATTCAAAAGTATTTCGTGATAGACCCAGTCGATAGCCTTTGTTAAATCACAAAATAATTCTACTGCAAGTTCGATAAAAAAGCATTAATTGTGCCTTTTTTGCTTTTGATGTTCATGAATCAAATTTTGTGTATATCCAGAAAGGTTAGTACTTCTTCATCTATTTCCCTGTGAGTTTGGCTAGTTTTGGGGAGACATCTGATAGAATGGGATCATCATCTTGCAAGGACTAAATGATCACTTTGGCCATTTCTTAACAACTTTTGAAATAAGTAGCATTTGGTACTCCTGTCATGAAATAGAATTGGAAACATTTTTTCTTGGTCAGAACAAAAATGCTGTCTCTCGAAGCGCTTTTGGTTAACCAAGTCATCATCATCAGGAGATGACTGAGAGAGACAGCATTTTTGTTCTGCCAAGAAAAAAGTGTTTCCAATAGATACTGCTGGTTTATGGATATCACGTTATCAGAAGACTATTCTGAGAATTTCAATAATCAGGATTCCATCCAATTCTAAGGAGAAAGAGAAAATTACCTCGAATTGAATTTCAAACATCGATAGGTGAGAAAAATATCTGGTAAAGTTCTGTCATTCAGAAATACTGATGAATAGTGGTTAACTCTCAATTCACCATATTTTTTATGTTTTATGTTACTCATTGTAAGTATTTTTTATTTTTTCCCAATTAATTAGCTCTCAAAACTTTTTTCACATATTTTATTCTATTTTTGTAATAGTGGATGCAGTAATATATTGCTATAACGTACTTCTTGTACTTTATGGCATGAATTTTCTTACCTTCCATGATCCAAAGTTTTCTACTTCCAGTTTTGATATTTTGTTATATAAAAGTTATTCATCCCATGTTATTCATGATATCCCAATTTTCATTCTGAAATCTCATCAAATATATGAAATTTCTTACGTGTTTCATAGTTAACATTTATGTTCACCTGATACTGTTGTAGACGTACTTTTTGAAGAAGACTCACATGAGAAGGCATCTAATTCTGATAAACCTGATCATCTTCCCAATAAACTTTGAACAGATATAAGCTAAATGAATGAAGATATACATTTGCTTATGGAAGTATTTCAAACTTTGTAGAAAACATGTTCTCCATATGGATTATTTCACGAAAATTCAAACGATCATTTTCTGGGATCAAAAAAACTATAACAGAATTATAGAAACATTTTGTACAGAACAATGAACGACAGCTATAATTCCTTCCTGAAACGATACTTCGTCTTCTAAAAGTCCATTCATATTTCATCATATATCATGTCGATGAAAAATGAAACCTTCCCCACACTTTTCAATATCCAAAGAAGCTCTCAGACCCTCCTATAATCATGATGCACTTCATACCGCGCCTCTGAAGTTACTCAAGATAACCCTTAAGCCGCCATCAATATCCATCAGGTTCCTTTCCTATATATTATTGACGATATGTTTTGTCCGAGAAAATAGAGAGAAATATTCTAGAACTACTCCAAATGAAATGAAAAAGAATTTTTCCTGAAACCAAGTTTTGTACTGAAAAATTCAACGAAATGTATCAGGTTTTTCAAATCGTATTGTTTCCAATTAACAAAAAAAACAGTGGAAGATTATGTTCTGTGGGTCAACAATATCGACTGCCACCAAAAAGTCTACGTAGGTATATAGTATTTATTACTAGGTAGATTTGAGTTATTATATTGAATAGACAAATACCAAAATCTTCATTCTTTTTGTGGAGTAAATAATAATCAATCCTTCATTGATCATGAATTGTGTAAACATTCTTCCTTTTTTGTAACTGTTGTTATCAGTCTCTTCAATGCTTGTGGTCCTCACTGAGTTCATGAATACTTGAATGAACAGAATTGAATGAAAATATTATATTATCTTTATTATCTTTCAAAAATAATAATAATCAAACAAACCAGATTTTATTACGAACTCTCTGTCATCACCAATGTAATGGCCATGAGTGGGTTCTGGAATGATGAATTAATGAGTGGTACGCTCATTCAAGTTCTTTCCATTTAGTAACACAAATTACAACTAAACACTAAACTTGTAGTGACCACACTCTTTTCACTATCGCTATCCTCACTTACCCAAAGTATTGTTTGAACTTATTCACACCATCTCTGCAGATCAACTACCTCATAAATATATTAAACTTGATCATTCTCTTATATTTTTGGAATTCTACACGTTCGTTCGAGAATCCTAACAGTCGCCATATAAAAGGCGATTTAAAGGGGAAGGAACTATCGAGTCTTACATCGATTTTTACTAGGCAGTTTTTTCAAGAAAATTGTGATATTCAAAACAAATTTGTGTAATTTCAAAAGAAGAAAAGACCCTTCATTGAGAAGGTTATTACTTCTATTGAATGCACCAGTTTAACAGACATCGATATTGGAAAGAATATGAACTAATAAAAGACTATTCAAAAAGTACCGTGGAGAACTTATCAACTGTACTTGCATATATTCGTATTCCAGGACTGTGTGTTTCGGATCCTTCTATCTGACTGGAGCAACGTTGAACAGAGCTACCATTTAGATAGTAGAGCGATTCTTGAGAAGATTTTCAATGCAATATCGTCAGCTTTCAAAAATTTTGACTTTTGAGGCTTATTATTCGTATCGTGAAGATGCCTAGTTTTCGCGATAATTTCAATTTGTAACTGAAATTTTGTAATTAGATAGGCACCTACTAAACTTGTGAGCAATTCATAATGTTTGTTATTGAATGAAAGTGTCGTGCATGCTTGAAATCGGGTTTTAAATTTATTACAGTACCTACCTAGTTGATCTGTCAGAATGTTTCTCAATTTAAATTTCATCTGACTGAATATGTAGATATTTCTTTAAGGCATCACGACAAGCCTTTATCATAATTTCAATTCTGTAAAGTCATAAATGAGTGTGGTTGGTGTGATTTGAAATTTTATTTTGATCTTTTGAGAGCACTTAAATGAAAGCTTGTTTTAAAAGTTTTTTATCATTATTTTAATTTATATTTTTCAGTTTCAATCGATAGTTATCGATCAATACAAAAGTTCATCTACAAAACGGAGAGTCCTTCAACAGAAAAACTTAGGAATGGGAAAAACTATTACTAAAATAAACTATATTCTATAGAAGTAGGTAGGTACCTACTTCTCCGGCATACCTTATAGGAGAATAAGCTTGTTATATTTCTTAGTCTATTCATTTTATTGATGGCGTCATTATTACATGGCCGAGTCCCAGTTAATTTCGAACAGTCTAATTCTTCTATCAGGAGGC
>WOGR01006278.1:0-13187 GCA_015342045.1 Leptinotarsa lineolata | reverse complement strand
CCAACCACCGAAGACTCAAACAACTGCATTTTTGAGCACCCAAAACATCGCTCTAATGAGTCATCCACCGTATAGTCCTGACTTGGCACCGAATGACTTCTTTTCATTCCCGTACGTAAAAAACAAACAGAGAGGTCAACGTTTCTCTACACCTGAAAAGCTGCATTCAGAATGCATGTTTTGGAGATACCTCTAATTAGAGTGCCAAAAGTGCTTCGACAATTGGTTCAAACGCATGCAAAAGTATATAGATCTTCATGGGAAATATTTTGAAAAACAATCAAGTGATTTTTGATGATTGATATTTGTTTTTGTTCTCTAATCTCGAAATATAAAAGGCAACCATCTTGTATTTTGTACCTTTCTTCAGGAATGTATAAACTTCTTGTGATTTCGTGAATTGTTTCAGGATGCGCCTATCTGAGACCCAACTAATTGAGTTATTGATGTTGCTTGGGTTAGGTCATAAAACAAGGACACAATCTGAAGTATGCAGAATATTTGATGAGAAGTATCCCGATCATCACATTTCCCAGTATATGGTGAGTAGAACAGAAAAAAAATTTCGTAGCTTTGAAACTGTCAAAGATCTTCCCAAAGCTGGGAGATCAAAACTGAAAGACGACAAGAAATTGAATGTTTCATTATCTTTCGAGGAAAACCCACAGACACGAAGAATTTCAACACCGCCTATTTTTCTGTCGGAAGATGAACGGTTCTAATTTTGAGCATATGCTTCGACTGTTATTATTTCAAATATTGTTGAAAACATTAAACTTCATTTCGTTCCATGGTATCATTAATAAATTGTTCAAATTGAATAATTGATTTTTTTGTTACCAACTTCCAAATATAAAAAATACCATATTGCTGAAAAGAGAATTGAAAACCCTCTCAAACGAGGTATCATACGCTTCCCCTTTCTCCTAGGGATAGCTATAATCCCTAGGAGGTTGATGACGATATTGAATGATTTTATTGAAAAAGTGTATTTTCAAATATAAAAATGAACCCGTTTCAGGATTTTTCATTTGCATTCATAATTACTTAAAAAATGAATTTATCGCTATGAAAAATAAAAAACTATAGGAAAAACACCATTCAATGATTGCTATTGAAATGCCTTATCTGTCAGAATAAATCAATCCCAAACAGTTTTTTCATTTCTGAATCATTTTGAAAGTAGTTCAATATATCAGGTTAATAATTATTTCAATTTTTAGGTGTTGGAATACTGCCTTTATTTTCATAATATAATGAGCTTGGAAGTGAATCTCATAATACGACTGTCATAACCTTAGTTATTACATCACATGACAGTTTTGGTAGTTTTACAATATACAATTTTCATGCAATGCAACTTTGGTGCCATGCAAGAATTTCCTTAGAGAGTTTCTCCTTTTGGAAATGAAGCAAACGTTCATATAATAATAATAATTTTTTTCCAGTAAATTATAATACATTAATATGAACTGAAGTATGTAGGGTACATTATACTTCCACTGAGGGCAAATCCCTGTGTGTGGGTGAGGAACAATAATGACAATAAAAAATAACAACAATTGTTACAATTGAAAACAGTTAGGGCCAAAATATTCTGATTCAGATATAAAATAAAATATAATAAACATTTATAATCTACAGTTTTTGTATGAATAAAAACACTACAATGAAATAGGATAATAAAGAGTCACTGAATAAACTACATTCGATATAAAATTAACACAATAAACATCTGAAAGTACAATCTTCATATAAATAAAAACATTCAACATTTTCTTTTACTCTTCTATACTTTCACGTAGTTCTTTTCTTTCTATTTCTAATGAGAATATTTTCAAATGTTTCTTGATTTTTTTTAGGGAGGGTTCACTTTTCAGAGTGTCCCACACGTAATTGAACAGTTCTGGAGCTATGTTATTACATTTTTTGTCAGACTGTTTTCTTAATTTTTGAAATAGCACACCTATTTTTTTTCTGTCTTGTACTGTAGGAATGGGTAAGTACTTTCAATTTTCCTTTGTTTAAATATTGTTTCATACATACCTGTCCAGTATTAAGTTACGTTCATTACTTGTGTTTCAGAGTAAAGGCAATCACTAGAATCTCTCAGAACTTTCTGCGGAACCATTTTGAGGGATCTTTTTTGAGAGATTTGTATCATTTTGCGGTAAGTTCGTGATACACCTTCCCAAGCTATGATCCCATAATTCAAATGAGTTTCCACTAAACTTTTTTTGTTCGGGTTTAGATAAGATGTGAATTGTTTTGAATTTGAATAATAGAAAACGTAGTTTTTTCACAAGATATGACATATGCTCATTCCATCTCAAGTGTGGATCTGGAAGTATACCTATATATTTCATTTATTTCACAAGTTTAACCCTTCAAATCTTGTTGAATGGTCGAATTATAGTGAGAAAGAGAAGTTTCAAGACTCCTGAATAGCAAGTAATGTGTTTTTTCAATGTTCAATGAGAGGAGTCTACTGTCGAACCATTTTTTTAATATTTTCAAGTCATCTGCTTTGACTTTTAGGTCATACAAATATTCAGCTTTGTGAACTATCACAGAATCATCCGCAAAACTGGGTATTCCTCCATCTTTTTTCTGTAGGAAGAGGTTATCCATACATAATATAAATAAGACAGGCCTAGTATCTAGTACCTAGTACTGTCCCTTGAGGTATCCCGCACGTTATTGTTTTTTCAGTATTTACTGTAATAGGTACCAATATAATATTTATTGTCTTAAGTTTCTAGTAAGAATATGATCCAGGCATGACTTTTTTTTCGCTGTAGTTGGAGAATTAATTATTAAATGAAAACTATATTTGCCTTGGAGGTCTAAATAATTTCTTGATGCCTCATTTTCAAAATCATAATTTATGCCTCCTGAAAATGATGACAGTGTGATTTTCGCACACTCAATATATTATTTAGTTGGTCCAGAAAAAGATCGACATCACTCGCTGGGGATCTGTAAAAAGCATTCATGACAGTTACATCATCTTCACATTCAATTTTTGTTTTGGTTTATTGAAATTAGATCATGGCACTGGTACATATGTTATTTAATAAACACAATGACGCCATGGTTCTGATTGAAACTACTCTGGATATAGGATAACCCTTAATAACTCTGGATATAGGATAACCCTTAATATATACCGATGCATCAAGAATTTGCCAAGTTTCTGTTGGAGTTATACAGTCAAAAGATGTATCAAGTCTCTCTATGAAGATTTTGAATTCATCTGTGTTTTCCCCAATACTACAGATATTATTAGGAATTATTTTGGAATTCTTGTTATTATTATTGATCTGTAGGACCTCTTTCACTTCTTGGAGGCTATATAAAGAGTTCACCAAAAATTTCAAATGATTTCCTTCAGAGATTCGGCAACCAATGTGACCGATTCAAACTTTATCAAGATTTTGACTGGATGAGATTTGAGAATCAATATCAGTAATTAAATAATTTTATAATTACTGTTCTAATTAGGAATGCATACTTGCACACACTATTCCTTGATGAACAGTCTTCTACTTTCAAGACACTCTATTTTTCATTATCTTGTTTCTGGAGTTTCCAAAAACTTGTTTCACAATTAACGAAGCTACAGCATGTCGATGACATTGAAATATTTACAAATTCTATAACATGGATCATCTAAGGATAGCGTGCTGAAACACTAAAACGCAATTTGTATCTACATGAGGATTAACTATATAAATTGATACATTCTAGTTGAATACGATCAATTTGCAATCATACCACAAAAACTAGCACATAATGAATACCATGTTTCATAATGCCAGTTACTACTTGAAGTGAATATGAAAAACGATGATAAATATCGTTTCAATGAACGTTTGAAGGACTTCGGAAATATACACATAAGATGAAATTTGTTTATACTCAGCGTGGATAAACAACTAATGACAGAAGTGCAATTCCATAATAGTAGGCATTGAATTCTCAGAAATATTATTGCAACAAAATGAAAACATTGTTGTCAAGGTTGTGATTATATATATTTTATTATCATTTTTCTCATCTGTTTAGTATAATTTCCATACGCCACTGCAAGAAACAGATTAAGGCAAAAACGTCAGTCATTCCTGAGATTTTATTTCTACTAGTTTGGTATTATAGTACCTACAGTGAAGCCGAACGAACAATACAATACAGGAAAAAAAACGCAAAAGCAACTCCAAATAAGCCTGTTGAAGCGTTATTGCCTTACGTGACAATACGAATGATTTTTGGAGAATTCTCGAGTGAATGAATGAATAAAGTTTGTTTTGATTTTTTAAATACAAGTGCAATCGGTTCTGAGGCTACGAAAACCGTCAGAAATAGCATTGGGTCGGCCATAGGCTTTCAGCAACGCCAGGGGTATACCAGATCTTTGAAGCCCAGGATAACTCGACATTGAAACCACGAAGAGTTGGGTCTAGGGCATACCGACAAATCACCTGTAGTGGAACATGCACTCAGAAGATACCCACATTACCGCGTTTGAAGAGATCCAAGTGGTCGACAGAACTCCAAGCTACTACCCAAGATTATACATATTTAGAAATATAAAAACAAGTTAGCGGAAAGCATATATTATCAACTGGTTTGGGAATGCCGTGAGGAAGAGAGAAAACTGGTGGACAGAAATAGATTGACTATATACTGGGTGCAAATACACTCAGGCATCTGTAACAACGTTGATTTTGACTTTGTTTTATTTTTCTCACTTTCAATGCGGGACTTACGATTTATAAAATCTTCCTAGCTGTCACCAGTGTAACAAACTAGCCTTAGTCTTACATGAATATTTTGGGACAACATATGTGTACCACTATCTCCAAATTTATAACAAATACTATCCCTGGTACCATTATCTCCTTTGAATCTATTATTAAATCAAGTGACTTTCTAGTCAACTCCAAAGATAAAATTGATAAGTCACAAAGAAGTGGAGTCTATAAGCTGGACTGCTCTGACTGTTCAGCATCTTACAATGGTAGAACTTTCAGACCTCTTATCACACGTAATAATGAACATCTCAAAAGACCGGATAAATCAGCATTTGGAAATCACATTGAATTCAACAACCATAACTTCAGCCCCAACAAAAATTCGAAAATTTAACATATAGTCTGAAATCTAGCTAAATAACCCACATTAGGAACCCAACAATGTATAACCTCTTTGCAAATAGAAAATGAACTCAGTCAAAATAAAATGTGAACTCTCCTAATATCAGCTGGTTAGTATATAAACGAAAAAAACAAACACTTACGTAACGCCTCTTTGGTCAATCCCTAGGTTCTGTTGACCCGGTGTGTCTTCAACACCAACACTTTATTTTGAATTATTTAAAATTTTGCGCCACGCGCCTAATAAATTAACTCTTTTATTTTTGCCACTATCCTCATCCTCGACAGCTGAGAAATGAACCCCTCGACCGCTGAGAGATGAACCTCTCGATGGTCTCTCGCGACCGCTTTCCTTCGTGGCTCTCGCAAGACTCCCCATATCACCTTTCAAAAAGCCAGGAAAAAATCCTGGGTGCATAATCCCCCACCGTTTCTCCCTCAAACTTTCCTTTGTAACTGTTTCCACGTGCGACAGGGTCATATGCAAACTCACTTTTCACTGAGTAAACACATCTCACGCCTTTAAAGTTCGGAAAATTAATATGGCCATATAAACATCCAAGGCAGTTTCGGCTACGTGATCTGACTAGTGCATTTTTTCGAACGTCAATAAATTTTGTTTATTTGAACACTCTTCGTTCTTGCCATAAGGTTACATTGTATGAAACACAAGACCTATTCAGAATTAAAGAAATCTATCTCACCCCGAAGTAAAAATGGATATCAACATACATAGCTTCTGCTAGGTATTGCACATCGCAGGAAACGCAGGAGCTGTTAAGTGTGTCATACACGGATCATCAACTTCATATACAGGCCTTGAACCAACATCTTTGGTATACTCGTAGAACCATGAAAAACTCAACGAGTACTGGGAAAACAAGCCCGGGAAAATCTTTATAATAAAACCGTCCAAGAAAAAAACCAAAGAACTGCCTCAACAAAGAGATCTGCTGAGAACAATTACACAGAGAGGGCACCTGAACAAAATAAGGCTGAACAATAGAGACCTCAACTACAGGACATGCGATAAAGGGATAGACAGCTTGTCATATTTCATGCAAATGGATCATAGGAGACAAACAATTTATGGGCAACCGAAATTATGTCCACAAGAATAGGACATACATTCAGCAAGAGATCTGTACAAACTAGAACAGGAAACAAGATTGTTGGAATGGGTGTCATGAAAAAATGGTCCACGAGGCTGCAATCTTTTCCTGAAACTGCACTAATATTTCAATTCAGCCAACAGAAAGTGAACAACGCCCACGACCACCAATCGAATAAGACCAGAGATTCAAAAAGTTTGAAAGTAGTAAATGTTGTGATGATAATCCAAACACTTCTTCCGTTAGCTCATCGTTTTCAATAATGTTTACCTCAGTAGTAATAGAAACGTCAGGCATAAAAACCTGCAGACCACGAATAACAAATCCCGAAAACAGTTTCGACAATTCCACGAGGAAATACAATGATTCACGATATTCAATAAATTATTTTCTTTAAAATTTCTGATATTTTAGCAATATTTAGAGGGACGAGGTCTGTACTTTCAACATTTATTCATTTTCTTAATCAATATCAATATATTAAACATGTGCAAAAAATATCAAATATGCCTCCAATTTGAGTGCTTCTATTGTTGAAATGGCCATTCTGTATGATCTTTCAAACTGAAACAAAAGATATAGTAAGTAATTATTCTCAATATTCCTCAATTGATAATAATTTTTAATAATAATGGAGAGAAAAAACGAATATTCATTGCAAATTAAACAAATATTTCTATTTTTGACTGAAGAATTTTGTTCTAAGCAACTGTGAATTTAACTAGCCCATAAAAATGTATGAAACTATTACGAGGAACGTTCAATGCAGAAACTAGTAAAATTCATTAGAAAGTCATAGAAAACTTTCTATTATTATGAAGGAAGATACAAACCTTTCCCAGAAATCAAAGTCGCAAACTCGTCCTGATTCTCCAAGATCAAGTTTTTCTAGTTTATTTATGTCTTCAGTATCAAGATTGAAATCAAAAACATTGAAATTTTGCCTGATTCTAGACGGAGTTACACTTTTTGGTATAGGTATGATATTCTTCTCTATCAAGAACCTCAATGCTATCTGAGCGTTGCTCTTTTCATGCTTTTCAGCAATTTGTTTGACTGTTGGGTTAGTGAAGACGTTTGGCAGTTTTTTGGGCCTGGAACAAATATAATTTCATATCATAAATTGATATTCGGGTAGATGTAATCTTTGGATGGGTAGTTAAGGGTGAGTTGAAGAAAATTATTAGTTATTCGAGACAATTCAACAGCAAGAATATATCACGATCATACTAGACAAAAAAAGTATTTATTTTTCGATGTGGGGTTGCCTTTTATATTTCGGAATTAGAGAACAAAACCAAATAATAATCATCGAAAATCACTTAACTGTTTTTCAAAATATCGACCAATCGACACGACCCTTTTTTTGAGCGATTGACAAATTTTGTAGGATCCAACGCGAACAACTTTTTTTGACAGTCAAATGTTTATGCAATATGGAATGTATGCTGTTCCCACTAATGCCGAAGGTTGTCTCAATCTTACGATAGGTCACATGACGATCTTGCAATATCAGTTCGCGCACAGCATCAATGGTTTTCGGAACAGCAACTGATTTCGGACGACCTTCACGAAATTCGTCTTGGACTACGATTAAATTCACCATACCATCGATAAAAACTGGTCCTTGATGGAACTTCATCGCCAAAAATTGAATCGAGTTCATCCATGCACTGTTGCTAAGTTGATCCACGTCGAAAGTTGTAAAAAATAATCTCACGAAAATGTTCACGTTTTAATTCCATTTTTGGGCCGAGATGAATCTTTTAAGTTACTGTAAGAAACACTAATAGCGCTCGTATGTCAAAATGTTCTGTGCACGTATAGCCTCAAAAATGTCCAACTTTACTATAGAGCTAAGGGTTACCAAATCCCGAAATGTAAAAGGCAACCTATCGTATTACTCTGATTTGATACTGAATGAATTCATTACACAGGGAAAACAAATTGTAACGAAACAGAGTCGTCATGAAGAAATGTGTCAATATTTCTGAAAGAAGCAATGGGCCTATTTTTGTTCGATGGTGGAAAATTTCCTCCGGAGAAATTGAGTGACATATAATTTCAGAAGGCATGATGATTGAATGCTTGTACTATAGATTTTACTTCAAAGGTATGTCCACGAAAGAACTCAAGGAATCACAAACTATGTAGGTCAATCAATGATACTTATTCTTCCAATCAAGTGCTACGGTAGATGCTACGGTACCGTTTGAATACTTGTAGGTATTAAAACACAAAAGGTAAAATTTGATTCTATACAGAGTTAACATTTCTGTCTGAATAGAATTTGTCTAAATAATAATAAGCCTTTGAAATCATTATCTTTTTTATAGTCTTTCTGAATTCAATAAAACATGTTATGTCTTTGATCTCAATTGGCAAATGGTTAAACATTTTTTCCCATTATATATGAAAGACCTCTCTATTTTTTATGATATTGGAATCGGTAAACTTATATTGAGCTTATTTCTCGTATTTCGTCGAGGCGAATTGAAAATTTTGCCCCTATATTTTTTTTGCATTAGAGATACCATTTCCAAGATGAGTATGGAAGGCAAGGTCAACAAAAATAAATGCACTTTGGAATTCGCAGAAGCATATCACAATGGATCCGATCATTTCTAGAAGGTCGCAAGCTAATAGTGAAAATCAATGAACAAACTTCCAATGATTACTTAATCGACACTGATATTCCCGAGGGGAGCGTTCTCGGCTCTTTAATTTTCTTATTCTTCATCAATGACCTTCCTGATTACATAAATGACGGAGAGGTTTTTATGTTGGCTGACGATACATCTATAATAGTATTCAGCCCAGATACAAATGAGCTAATCAGAAAAACGAGTAACGTTATTCTCCAATTTGATAATTGGTGTAGAAAAAACCGTTTGATCATAGATTATTCCAAAACCATTGCGGTTCAGTTCCAGAGATCCGAAATAGGAAAACTTTCGACAGAACAACTAAACATTAATAATCAGAAAATAATATTTCAAGAAAGTTGCAAATTTCTAGGTACAATTATGGATAGCAATCTCAGATGGAAGGAATGCATCACTATGCTCTGCTCCAAATTGAATAAACCCTACTTAGAAATAAAAAATCTGATAAGTTGCCTTGATACGTAGGGTATAATTTTTGTGTACTATGAATTAGTATACTCGACTATGAGTTATAACATTGTAGCTTATGGTTTTGCCACCGATAATACCAGAGTCTTTTTAGCACAAAAAAAAGATAATTCGCTCGATGTTCCATTTGCATTATCGAGAATCTTGCAGAAATATCTTCAAAGAGAAAAAAAATTCTAACTTTCACGACTATTAATTCATGCAAACTTCTGATTCACACATAAATTCACAAAAACGGTCTCTTGCAAAATTCAAAATTTCACAACTACCAAACTCGCAAAAAAAATCCCCAAATTAAAAAACTAGTCGAACCTGTCCAGATTCAAGTCTAAACTGAAATCTTTTTTGCTCAATACATTCTATGATATAGGTGTGTAGGACATGATGTGGTGTCAGAGTCCTAATGACGATTTTAATTCTATTGGATAGTTTTATATATTTATTTCTATATTTTACGAACATAATTAATTTTTATATTTCATTTTAGCAATAAGTAAAATATAACTATGCTATTTTGACATGTCAATCCAATGCTTAATTGCTGTCTGATCAATAAACTTCTATCTATCTATCTATCTATCTGCCTATCTATGAAAGAAAATGAAATCCGGATTGAAGTGGAACCTGAAATAGCAAATTTTTTGTCTACTACTGCGGCAGACGTTATTGGTGGTGTGAGCGGTAAATGCGAAGATGAAAGTTGTATCTTGAAGCCTCAGCAACGAACGACTGGTGAGCTACGTCTTCACTCACTCGTATGATGCTGGGGACGGTGGTGGTAGTGACGGTAGGGATGATGGTGGGGTGATGATGGGGATGAGACTGGAGGTGATGGTAGGGTATACATTCCAATGCTCACTTCTAATTGGTTCGCACTTCTCTAAGTCGTTAAGATTGATTCGCAGTGTTACTCATTTGTTAAACCACTAGTGAACATCTGCGATTCCCAAATATAACCTTTGTCTTCGCAGTCAATGCACATACCACTGATGATACCTGCCGCAGTAGTGGTTGAAACGCTTGGTACTTCGGGTTTCCTTCGACCACAGCCTACTAGACTGGATTGTTTTTCTTCAATTGTAACTTCAGCCATGAAAGCCTATGTTCTCATAATTGTTATGAAAAACAATTACCAAAACCATTCATCTATTCATAATAACATTCCAAACCTTTGATTTATATTCGTCACGTAAAAGTTTCTGGTGAACGGATATGAAAATATTTTGTTGAGATTTTCATAAATTCGTTAACAGTTCACCGGAGTTACGAAAAGTTACTTTTGTTTAAGATTTTTATCACAATTATCGTCATCAGTATATAAAACTCACAGTAAGCCAAATATTGCTATGAAACTGTTGTATTTCGGCGAAGCCAACGGTGCGTATGCTACGACAGCAATTTCGTTCAGATGGCAATAGTTCACAAGGTCGGGTTGTTGTAGAAAAATATGGAGTTCTACTTGCAGACATGCTGGTTTGATTCTGCATTTTTTCCGGATCTTCTCAATTTGCCTCTCATTGAAATTCGATAATCCGATAGATTTCGTTTTACCAGTATATACCTGTTCTTCCATTTTCTGAAATGAGAAATGGCCAAGATTAAAATTTCAAAATTCGTTAAAATAAATGGTAATTAACTTGATGTTACATGCAAATTTTCATAATTCATTATAAGTTTATGTTCACTATATGAAAACTGACCGATCACATGGATGTTCAACTTATCCAACCAATCTGCTGCTTTCAGAAAGTAGATTAGCAAATCTCAAAAAATTATCGTCTTCTTCGCGAAAGATAGGAAGGAATTAATCGATAGTATGATAGATTACGTACAAATATAAAAGGCGTAAACCTGCCCAAATTGGAAGAATTTTGATTGCGTACACTTTTTGACGGATTCCTACAAACTTGAGGCTTTCAATTTTCAAGAATTTTATCATTGAAAACTGACCTAACATATAATCTAACCTAGCCCTCAGAGTGGTCAACAACAGTTTCTCATAAAAAATTACCCAGTTAAGGTTAGGTTAGGTCAAAATGAGTGGGTCTTCGACCCTCCACCGCAACCCGCAAGGGTTTATTGTCACTCACACCTATTCAACCTCAACCAAATGAACCCGGCTTCCTAACGAAGCCGATTCGTTTACATGGTGGGTGATGTTACAGGACAGATGGTGAGAGTACGGCTCTGCCAAAATCTGAATACCTGATTCGGTCCGTAGCGGGGCAAGCACAAAGTATGTGCTCTGCTCTTTCATCATTTTCCAAACAGAGGCGACACACACTGTCTTTTATCTGACAGACGACAGTGACCTGTGAAAAGGCCTGTCGTACTTCAACCCTACTGTAGTTCAACAATTATTTGTTTTCAAGCTTCGAAGGCTGAATTAACGCCTTGGAGTGAGCCAATCCTGGAAGAATTTGTAAGAAGTCCAAAAATCTTCTTGCCAGGTGTTTAATGTTTGTTTGGCAATGCCAATGACAGGTTCTGGTCGAATGAAGCTGCTCGCAGCATCCTCCTTTAAGAGGAGCCTTTGCAGCCTCATTGCAGCCCAGGCCAGTATGGAAAATTTACGCAACCTTTCACCTAGTCTAGTCTATGAATTTGAAAAGAAAAGTTGCTTTCCAAAAACTAACCCAACCTTTGACCTCAGCCAACAAATCTAACCTAGCCATTAAAGTTGAATAGCAGTACTCTACTGTGGGCTAACTTACGTAAGTTAGGAAAAAACAACAAGGTCAGATATAGAGATTAGCCCTTTATGTATCACATCAGTCATTGAACTTTTCATGAAATGGTCTCTGACATTCAACAAATTATTGTTGATTGGTATAATTCCAGTAATGGCAATTTATTGTTTCTACTAAGTAAAAGGTTTTGTACAAATTTGAATTATCCGCAAAACTCTTCCATGAAACTGGGGAAATATTGAACTATAACATTCCTTGGGAATTATTTTATAAGAACAAAATTGGTGATAGCTTTACCTAATTCTAGAACATTCTGAAACTTGAGATATTTGTTTAGAATTTTATGCGGAAATATGGTATAGTCTATCCATTCCCAATTGGAACGGCAATAAAAATTAGAGCACTACAAGGGGTGTTCATAATCACTGCCCGGCAAATGGGAAATGTATATACTACCAGTGCTTTTATGTTCAAAGCGTCCCTGGTACAGTCATCAAAAATTCTGGCCTATGGCCCCTAGTCGCCCAGATAGTAAACGTGAGGAATAAGGGCTCGGCTAGCTGGACAGCCTGAATACTAATTATTTGGCCGTTTCACAATATTTATTTATCAGTGTCGTGTGTTCGTGGGTCAGGTGAGGTAGTGAGTGGTTTTGCAAACCAATTTTCAAAAACTTTTACATCAAAGGTTCCAATCTCATTTTATAAACCGATTTTTGTGAGAATCTTAGTGTTTTTGGGTACTTTCATCAATATGTCTTTATGGAGACCTTTTGAAACAAATGATAACATTACGTGTGAGGAATCTGTGTCAATTGACAGGGATCCGGAATTTGAAAATAAGGATTTACATGTTCAAGTTCAGCGAGTAATTTTAAATATTCATGAATGCTTGAAGAAGGAAAACTGTTACACTTCAAAGAATTATATTGTGAATAGAATATGCGAGTTAACGAAATTATCTCGTTCGATAGTTCTTCAAGTCATTAAAATAGGGGATGTCATCGACCATACAATGAAATAAAAACAAAGCAATAAAAAATCCGCAAACGTTGATGGTGCTACAAAAGATGTGATTCGGCGAACAATTCATGGT
>WOGR01006277.1:0-13187 GCA_015342045.1 Leptinotarsa lineolata | reverse complement strand
TTCTCATGTATGGAGCTCCGCCCCTATAAAAACACTGAAGCTGCTGGATTCCATCCAGAAAAGAGCCATCTGCCTGTTTGGAGACGCAAACATAACTTGCAACCTTGATCGTCTGGAATATCGAAGAAAGGTTAGAGATTTGTCTTTCTTCTATAGATACTTTCACGGGAGGTGTTCAAGTAACTTGGCACATTTGATTTCACCAAAAGCGGTATATATCAGAAATACGCGACGAATTGTGGCTGCTCATCGTTTTGAAGTTCAACTCAGTACACCTCGAACCTCGCTGTTTAAAAACTCTTTCATTTGGAGAACTGCATTCATGTGAAATAAACTTCTTGAGAACGTTTTTCCCAATGGATTTAATCTCCAGCGATTCAAATCCAATGTGAATCACTACTTTCGCACCAGCACCGCTCTTAGAGCAACTTAAGGTTTATCCTGTAGTGCTTGTATTTTTTCCTTAAAAAACCTCAATTCCAAATCAATGAAATAACTGTTATAAAATCAAATTGCTTTCATGAATATATATTTGGTGCCGCCAAGAATAAAATGTAGCATTTAAGAACAACCAGCTGACATTGATTTCAGAGTTCGTGTGATATAGTATAATTTGTCAATTTTATTTGACTAGCGTCCCGATAACTATATAGGTATCTGATAATGTCGTGTATTATTGTTCATTAAAAAAAAAAGAAACAAGGTTAGTTTTAGACGAAGACCCACGTAACCTAGTGCTTCAATTTTGTTCTTGCTAAAAAAAAGGTTATTAATGATTGAAATCCGTCGAGTTGAGTGGATTACTATGTATATATACCCTCAAATCACTAGCTTAAAACTGCTTCGAAATTCAGCCCTTATAATCGATGGAAGTAGCTTTTTAGCCAAAACATCCCGACATATGATATTTATCCAAACTATGTGTGAGAAATTCTATCTCCATACAAGCACTTTTGTAGAAATATATAGCTTTAGAGTAAGTAGTCTGCCTCTGCCACAATACCATCATTCTCAGAACTAAGTGTTTCTTAACAGTTTTATAGGGGTAAAATAGTAGCTAAAATGCGTCAAACTGCTTGCTATTGATACCAAATTATTTTATAGAACGACGCCATTTTAAAATGATAGCATTTCGGAATATTGACATTAGATGGGTTTCGAAAATATCAAATATCGCACTTATTTACAGCTGAAAGGTACAAAAATATTATAGATTATATCATTTAGAACAAACTTCGATTAAAAAATCAATACGTTGACAGACTGAAGTTTTGTGCAATTGATACTTTTTTCCAAAAACATTAAAAAAAGAGTAGCGCGCTCAAATTTAACTAATAATAAGCTATATATTTGTTAATTAAAATTTCATTCGCAGTTGAAACATCAATCTTTGAAGCACAAAAAATGTTGTAAACGATTTTATTAAGTACAAAAGTGAAATTATCAAAATGGCTTCAACCTTTCAATTTGTTAGTTTTTAGTTGGTGACATAACTGTTATATCTTTCTAGTGTCCGATACAAAATTACTTCTTGCGCCTTCAAGAAAACATTTTGAACACCTTTTTATTTTAACGTTTTATGCTGCATTATATTCTAAAACGCTTACTTGGAACCACTTAAAAACTCTTATGATATTGTATTTCAATTATTTTATGAGTATCTTTACAAAACTACTTTTGAGGAGTGCTATAAAAATTTTATAGTAACTGCCAAAATGTTTATGAAACTGTTTTGTAGTGTTTGTAGAAGGCCTTACAAAATATTGATAAAGACTATAATGTTTTATAAAACGGTGCCAAATTCCTACTTATAGCTGTTTTATAAACACATTGAAAACATTTCTGGATGAAATACGCTTTTATAATTTATTTCACCGAAACTCTTTCGCAACTATTATGAAATATAAAATTGCTAGTTCGGCGGCAAAAAGTACTAAACATAATTCCATTTCACAAAAATTTGTCCGACTCTATCTTGCTTCTTTCGAAAATTAGAATGGTGGTACTATTTACGTCCGCAATGTATAATAAATATTATACCTATATATTTCAATACCGGGTGATTCTCTATGGTGGCTCACACCTATTTTTTTATTTAGAATGCCATGGATCGTATAAATCGCTTCATTCTCGATCAAGTAACATGGGAAAACTACGACTGTGAGGTTTATGACTTCAGAGTCGTTTAAAGAATTATTTCACAATCGCAAATATGAATTTTTCCACTTACCTTGATTTTTTCAATCAGAAAGGGGGTGGCTCGTCAGCTTTTTGTGAAAGATCATTTCCGTACGAATAATTTGCTGCCACACACTTTCACTTTATTTTCTCTATTTTTCTGAATAATTGCGAGGAAGTCGCAAATTAGTCCATTAAGGTTATACATTTTCAGTAAGATCTGGTGATCTAGAATATGAAAAAGAAATAATACATTCATGTAAAAATATGACAACTCAGAAATGTACCTCGCAGGCCAATGAATAGGTCCATAAGTGCCAATCCAATTTTCTGGGAAGATGTCATTCAGATGTTCTCTTACGACTTGTGAATTGTGAGGTGGCGCTCCATCTTGTAGAAAATAGATATCAACTTGGTTAGCCAGGGGCAAATCTTCAATGATATCATTAATTTAATTTCTAAGGAACTGTAGATATCTTTCCGCAGTCAGTTGCCATCGCAAATGATTGGCCCCAAAAGTTTTCCTCCGATAATAACCATCCAGCAATTGAAACCAAATCGCTCCCGAAAAGGTCCTTCTTGCATAAGTTGTAAATTCGGTCGAGACCAGTTTCTTTTATTATTCCTATTGAACATACCCAAGTTGGTGAATCGGGTTTCATCTGAATGAACAATTTTAAATGGAAAAGGTACATCTTCCCTGTATTTAGTCAAAAACCAGTTGCAATAAGGTAATCTTGTGATCGTTATCCTAAAGATGTTGGTGTAGGTGGTAGTTAAATGGTCGATAATTATATTTGTGAAGAATTCTCAAAACGGACGAATAACATATCACACTCAGAAACAATTTGGCGAATAATTGACTTCAACATACTCCAACACGTCTACTTCTTTTTCCTCACTGACGATGAAGTTATTGGCATTTTTTTCTGGTTCACTTCGCATTTTCCTTTCCAGTTTTGGAAAATAATTCCGAGTGGAATAGCGACGATTAGGGAACCTCTGAGCATAAATTCGAGCTGCATCAGTTGCATTCTTTTTTGTATCTCCGTGAATTAGCGACATGTGAATTTTCTCGTTTCTAATATAATTTGCCATATCTGATTATGAACTACACAACAAATAAATTTTTAAAAGTGATAGCATATTCATCAGCCTATTTGTTTAGGTAGTCCTAGCAACAGCTTTAATTGTTTGTCACGGATAACTAAAATAACAGGACTTAGTGCATAAGTATACCGAATACGTATTATTTGTTATCAGGTATGATCGTTTCTTGCAATTATTCAGAAAAATATAGGAAATAATGTGTGTGGCATCAAATTATTCGTATGAAAATGATCTTTCACAGAAAGCCGACAAGCCACCCTCTTTTCATTTGAAAATATCAAGTTAACTGCAAAAATTCATATTTGAGACTGTGAAATAATTCTTGAAAAGACTGTGAAGTCATAATCCTCTCAGTCGTAGTTTTCTCATATTACTTGATCAAGAATGGAGCAATTCACACGATCCATGGCATTCTAGATCAAAAAATATAATGTCATTCTCGATGGAAATAAGTAAAATTATATAAGATGTCTTATTTGAAAATCGAAAGTTGGGGTCATTTCCGGTAAACCGGAAGTACGGCAAAGCAAGTAAATTCGTTGAAAAATGTAAATCGAACTATAATACACAACTCTCAAATTTTGTTTCTCTATCTCCAATAACAAAAAAGTTATAGGGGTGAGTTACCTTAGAGAATCACCTGGTATATCAAAAAGTATAACAGTATAATTTGTCAACTTTGTTTCTGACGAGGTTATTCTACTGAAAGCTCATGAAATGAATAAGTGCTATTTATTTAGTACAGATATTTGAGAATGGGTCGAAAAAATTATTTTCTAGATTTTGTCAACAGTATAAAGTTTTTATTCATTCGCCAATCCTTGATGTGAAAATAATCGTTTCACAAAGTATATAACTATGGTTAACCATAGTTACGGCCAAAGCAACTGAAATATTATTTTTTTCGGCAACTATTGGAAATGATACTTTGAATCGTGTTTCTTTTTATCAATGAGCCAATTAAAAACAATTAATCATGAAATTGATGAAGCTCACCACGATGAATCGATCGAGTCGTTTGTGAGATTAGCACCCACAAACGCACACACAAACTAGTATTTCAAAAATCGCTGCTTACGGATCTTTTTGCATTAATAGATCTCCAATGATAGTTTTTCTCAAATATATACCATGCACAGACATCAGTCAGTTACACTTTAATTACATGTATTGATTTGAATACGTAAAAATGAGAGGACCGATAAATGAACATTCTTTCTTTCTTCTGAGGAAAAGTTATTCATGTCTGCTGATGATACCACCATTCCTGTTCATGCGAAGACCAAAAATTAGCCACTTGACCACATGGTTTTAAGTTAGTAATCAATTCGGAAAAAAGTGAGTATGTAACTCACAGGCCTTCATCAAAGACATCGGATGGAATATATAAGAAACTCATTTAAAAATCAATGATCCACCTGAATCATTTCGAAAAAATTAAAAGTATCTGAGAATATACAAAATGTGCATCATAGAGTTGCGGAAGCCAGAAGGATCGTGTTTTCATTGCACAGAAAGAAATATTGCGAAAAATGGTCAACTTACATTATAAAACATTCTGCAGGAAAATTTTTGATTCACAAAATTTTCTCACTATAACGTGAATCTGCATCTTTGAGATTACTGTACTTGAGACAATGTCAATATCGGCGGTCATACGGAACACAATAATTTGTATTCATATTCAAGCAAGTCCAGAAAAACATTCATATTGGAAAACATAATCACAGTCAACTCGGAAAATCGTTAACTTTCACAATATTTTACTGAATGCCTCGTTCATTTTTCGTGCAATTGATATTTTTTTGTGTGCCCAGATGTGTTTTGTTACTCTGAACTTGCTGGTTTCTCCTAATCCGTTGTTTTTTTGTTGCCTCTCATAGCGATTCAATTCCAATTCCGGTATCCGGTAGACGTATTTTTCGGAGTAGCTTTTCACATGAAGATTTGCCCTTCGTAAGCTTCCAGCGGACTGTGTAGCCGATTCTGAAGCAGGTTCTAATGCTGAATTTTGATTCGATATTCGAGATCCTCCCCAATGATATTTTTACACAAGGAAAATATAATACTCGTACTATGGTTGAGAGGACTATCGCTTTGTCGATCCTACATAATCTTCTAACGTTTTTTCTACCAGCTTTTTGGCATATCCATTTCGGAAAAGAATCTTCTCGATACAGTCTAGTTCCTTATCGAGGATTTTCGTTGTATTGCAGAGATTGAAACCCCATTCGAATATCTTTTTAACTATTCTGTCCTTCCTAGATTCGATCTGAAATTCAGGAAGTGTACCGCGTGAGTTTCCGATAAAACTGTTTATATACACTATAACCACTTGTTTCTCTTCAAAATCTAGAAATCTCAACCCGTTGTGGTTCAAACTGAAAGAACATACAAATGAAGTTCACAGGAGTAAACTGAATGTTTGGTTACAGTTATGACATGCTGCTCTCAGCGGTTAATTATCTGAACAATTCAAGCATTACATTTCTCATAGGAAAATGACTCTTAGAAAAAAAAGCATATGCGCTGACGAAACGTCGAAGTTAACAAACAGGAGTGAACGTCAGACACCTATGCCGAAAAAAGAGAATATGATAGAACAAGAAAACTTTTCTTTCTACTTGGGAGTGGTATAACTTGTTCTCTGTCTTTGAGAAACACTGCAAACTCATGGATTCATTGCGTTTTTTATTATATTTGCATTACATCCATTCCACCAATCTTATTCCCTTCATTAATTTATACAAGTTTTTCGTTGGATATTTATTATATTCTCCTGGGTATGATTGGTATCGTCTTTAAATTACTTTCCGCCACATTCGCATAAATCATGACGAAGTGTCTCTGTAATTGTTTCGCATTTCCTGCTGTTAAATTATCGATTTCGTTCAGAAGTTCTCTGAATGGATGGTGTTCAATAATTTAATGTTCGGTTTTTGATCCGTCTGTATACCAGTTGTTTTTGCATAAGTTCAGCGGATCTATTCATCCTCCACCTTTCACATTTATTGATCTTGACTATTAATATTATGTCGAAAATGCGCATCGGTGTCATGTGGTCCGTGAACATGTTTAATGTTTGTTCCACTACATAAACAGTGATTTCTGATTCGAGAAAGTGCACTCGAAGAATATCTCCTTCTGTTTTAGTAATACTTCCTGCGTATTCGGGTTGTAGCAACGACTGCTCTCAGGATGAGTTTGTCCCCATTGTTATGAAACCTGATGATGTACGATTCACTGCGTCTTTTAGACAATGATGGACATGAAGCACTGGGCTATATATATATTCAGTTTTTTGTGGCATTTTTCGGAAACTTTCTTCGTATATTATTATGATAACAGTACGCTAGATATTCACGTAATCAATATGTATATTACCAACGTTGAAGTTGTTTATGATGGATATGATATGATGTGGATCACCCTCTGCACCCATTTTTCTCAACTAGTCAAAAATAATGGCTCACGAGTTCATTCAACAAAAACCATTATAATGAAATGTCGCAACATTCACGGGATTCACTATATTCGCTTTGCATAATGAAAGGTAAAGAGTTTCATTAAAAATTTTAATAACTTTCAGAAGATACGTGCAACAGCTGAAACTTTCACGTAGAGAAGTACTCTTTAATGAAAGTAACAATTGTATTATATATCACAGTGTTCTGTACGTAACTGCCAATAATTTGAATGCACTGTAATACAAATGTTTTGTGAAATCAGCTTCAAAAAACAAGTAAAGTAAAGTGTTCAGAATCATACTAAATTGATTGTTTGTTCCTGAATGATAAAACTAGCAGGTACGTTCTTGACAGACTTGGAGCTAATTATTGTAATGAAAAAACTGAAATTCCATGATATTATGCACTAAATTCTCAGAAATATTATTGCATTAAAACGAAAACATTGTTGTCAGGTTGTGATTCTATATATTTCATAATTCTATATATTTTATCAGATGATGAAATATATAGAATCATAACCTGACAACAATGTTTTCGTTTTAATGCAATAATATTTCTGAGAATTTAGTGCCTAAAATTATGGAATTTAAGTAGTAGTCTATTTGCAAACATGGGTGCATCGTATTTACCGGCTAAAGAAGGCATTAACAATAATTGACTTCAATCTCTGTTGACTACCTACCTGCTGTTTTCTTATTCAATAATGGATTGCTCAACGACAGTCTTTTTTTTTATAGAAAATCAACCTAATTTTGAGTGTTTTCACCATTCTATCATATCATATTAACTGAAAGAACAATTTGTTCAGGCCAGTCCCGACTAACTTTCACTGTAGGTTGATGAACTGACACATATCAGAAAACTTTCTATTCCCCTGGCTAATACCACGAAGGGCGTTGGATTATATCCGTCAGGTGTCAGAACAGAAATCTTCACAGGAGTATTACCTGCATATGCTTTTGGCGATACAACTACTGGAATCGATTTTCAGTTATAGAAACGGGCACACTTGCACACCGGTTTCGGGGTATTTGGTCTCTCATCAGTGCAAGGTAGTGGCCATCATCAACCTAAAGTTGATGATACTCCATTATTAAAAAGCGATTCCTTTCAGAGTGTTATTCCTTTAACCAAGCTGAAGCGAATGACTAACAACAAATTTCTCAATTCTCCATCTGGTGAACAAGGTACTTACCAACCGCATATCCAAAATTCGCCCAATTCCTCGTATAAGGGAAGAAATCTTCACATATATACAGTGGGCATACTTGAAGACTGACTGTAAATCAAATTAACTAAAAGAACAATTTGTTCACGCCAGTCTTGACTCACCTACACTGTAGGTTGATGGACTGACACCTATCAGAAAACGACTACTCCCCCGGATAATACCACATAGGGCGTTGGATTATATCCAACAGCTGTCAGTGGACTGGTATAACCCTAGATATAATATTGAATTGGCAACCTTATATTGATATTTTGTGCGAAAAACTATCCTCACAATTCTACCTGATCCATCGCCTCAAAAGTACTATAGATTTTTGTACTCTTTTATCAATTTATTTCGCACTATTCCATTCACATTTGAATTATGGGATTTTTCAATGGAGAGATTCACCATATGCTATGAGAGCTTTTCGAATTCAGAAACGTGCTGTGAGAATAATGTCTGGTGTACCATACAATTCTTCATACAGAGAATTAATTAAACATTTTAAAATAATGTGACTTTCTTCTATCTATATATATATATATATATATATATATATACGAAAGTCTCTTAGAAATACATAAAAGTCATTTTGAATTAAGCCACAACCTCAATATCCACAATTATAGTGCTAGAGACGCTGCTCATCTGAGACCTCCTAGGTACAAACTCCTTATGACAGAACGCAGTTCTATTAATTTTAATTTTCATAATAAATTACCGAGTAGGTGGAAAAATGTAAATTTTTTGTCTTAAAAAAATATTGTAGAAAATCACCTAGTGAATACCAATCACTACTCGGTCGACAAATTTTCAAACTATGCTATTGGTGATTCTCAGGTATAGCACCATTTTACATTTCATGCAGTTCCGTTCAAACATGTACATTTTAATTTGTGATCAGTTCACGTGCACAACCACGATGTCCAATGATCTGTGGTATTTATTAATTTTGTTTTATACACATGTGATAATGTTGTTGACAAGCACAATTATGGTGCCCAATGCTCGTGATATGCCTTAATTTTGTATTAATCATATGTAAATTATTGGTAATTATATCTTGCATGTACTTAGGTGATATTGTTGACCTGCACAATAAGGTACACAATTTGATAAATATTTGAGTTATGAATGAGTGGATGAATGATAAGCTTTATTGTCTGAAATTTTACATCAAATTACAAAAATTAATCTATGCCAAACTAGAACCCAAAAGAATTCAAAATACGTAAGGATTTTTTTTATACAGTGGTCAATGAATATTCTTGTCCATTGTATTCATGTGGCATTTTTAGATTGACAAAATTTAACGACGAATGAACGAACAAATACTATTCTTTATTGTTCACAAGAAATGAGAGGAATGACGTTTTTACAGTGCGCAACATTGAAAACAATTTTATTCAATTATTGAACTTATCATCAAAATAATCAATAGAAAACTAGTTCAACACAGAACTTTTTCCAATTAATAAATTTTCCGAATTCTCGAATGTGTTGCAACAAAATATATCTCACAAACGTTGACATTATCTTCTGATTCAAGAAAGTTCTTCGTTTATTTTTCAATCTTCTGAAGAAAGTTCCACCAGTTTGGCCAATATAAAGTTTGGAACCGAATTCACAAGTCAACTTAACCTACTCCTGATCTCTTCCACACTAATAAATTATTATGATAGTGGACTGTTGACTCCACTAATGATGTCTGCCGCAGTAACAGACGAAACGTTCGATACTTCAGGTTCCATTCGACCACTTCTACATCCAACTCTTTCTTTTTCAAAATTAGCGCATTATATGGTCAATGACGCTTTTCCTCGTTCCTGTAATGTTGGACAGATCTCGTTCGTAGATCGTTTTTTGAGTTTTTTGAGTATTGTGTTGTACAACAAAATGTAGTAATCTTCAAAAGGAAGGAAGAAAGCAATCACTAACAAAAAATTAACTCTATACAAATTCGAAAATTTTTGTGTTATGTTAACCTACATCTGGTCTTCTTGGTCAACTTCTCCTGATGATGCCAAATTGGTTAACGAAGATGCTGCTCAGTATCCTTCTGTTGGATCGCACGTTAAAACGTTAGGCCCTCGTTACCCTTATTTTCTTTTTTAAACGATGTAACTTGTCATACCTTGTACACATTGACGTCATGATTTTTCTCAAATGATATATTTTGAGACATCCTGCACACGTTGAGGAATCGCACGTCGAAACGTTAGGCCCCCCTGTTCGTCCGCCGCCATGTTTTTTCTTCAATCAAATTTTTACCCATCACCATTATTATACCATTATATTCGTAATTTAATCACGCTGTTACGTTTCAACTGGATCTCTCCGATACTCATTCTATCCTTCTATGCGTCGATTACGTCAAACCGTAGCTTCTGATAGGTCGACTGGATGACGACAAAAGTGAAGGGGTGGGGGTGGACTCTACCGCCGCCTTTCCTACAAAAAAAACTATGAACGTATCTAGGTTCAACGAGAGTTCTGTGAAAAACGCCGAATATGGTTTTTACAAAGCTAATTTCGAATAGATTCTTTGACTGAAAACCAAAGTTGAAGCCTTGCCTTCATTGGGAAGTACTTTGATGAATTTTGGTTCCAAAACCCGAAATTCTATATTGGTTCTTCTACTTTGATGAATATCAACCTTTCACGCGTAACAAACACAAAAACCACTAAGGATGTACTGCTTTCGTTTATACATTTATTTTTATCAACATCATCTCATACTTAAAACATTTACATTTTAGTATAGAAGGTCACGTGGTAAAAATATAACGAATACTTTCGTAGTATGTACATATTAAAAATTAAGAATTTTTAAAAGTCATTTGTTACTAAAAATTTTGTATAAACAGTCATATAGTAAAATATGAAAAGTAATGACGAACAACCCACATTAAAAATATAAATAAATCGCTCTCCGCATCTCACAGTTCACAAAAAGACTAAAACTCATATATTATGTTAAGTATTCCTCTAGAGAAGAATACTTAGAGTTAATATTTTGTATCCGGAAGAAACAGGCCTACATGATTCTCGCATTTCAACTTTGAATATAACTCGCAGAGCTCGTTTCTGTAACACGAATATACTTTGCAAGAGACCCTGGCTACAATTACCCCAGAATGGAATTCCATACCGTAAGTGGGACTCAAAAAATGAGTATGTAGGCAGTGAGTGAGACTGAAAGTCCAAGTTCGCGGG
The DNA here is from genome assembly GCA_015342045.1 of Leptinotarsa lineolata. Taxonomy (NCBI): domain Eukaryota; kingdom Metazoa; phylum Arthropoda; class Insecta; order Coleoptera; family Chrysomelidae; genus Leptinotarsa; species Leptinotarsa lineolata. The sequence continues at coordinate 2,000 of WOGR01006277.1, read as the reverse complement.
ATATAACATTAATAATGTAACAACCTGAAGATATAGTCTCAAACTCTGAACTGCTATCAATGTGCAAGCCATGAAATTTTGTAGCAGGTTTGCAGGTAACAGTTTGTGACTCTAATGTTACTTGTCCTAAATCTCACTTGAATGTGATTAGGTGGGTTTTCGAAATATTTAGAGTCAGAAAATTTGCATTACACCAATTTTTGATTTTTTAATATCTTTGGAGATGGATTGGACTAGAGCATTACGATCCTCGTTGTGTCAAGAAATTGTAGTGTCATCTGCAAACAACGTAAATTTTTCAGAAATGTCAAGGATTGCCATATGATTATAAAGTTAAAAAAGAATAGGACCCAATACTGACCCTTGGGGGACTCCATTAACAATAGTTTTTTTTCTAGAAGTATTATCTCCCGTTATTACTCTTTAATTCCGAGGTATGATCTGAACCAAACTAGATCTGTTCTTCGGAAACCATAATGAGTCAGTTTCCGCAACAGAACCTCATAAGAAAAACTGTTGAGTTGCATCCCCTGTGCTTTTTTATTACGGAATCCGAACTGTTCTCTAGCCAATATAGCCCATTATCCTACATTTAACAAGCTTACTAATGATTTTAGATAGGTTGAAATTCCCACATGAGACAATTTTTCTCACAAACTATTCTGACTTGCTACAGATTATGATGTAGTTGAATGAATGAATTGAATTGAATTGAAATCCATAATATGAAAAAAATATAATAGATTTCAATAGAGAACTTTATACAGGTGTAGAAAGGGTAAACTTTTCAGTCCGCCCTGATAAGTTACTGCGTAAAATCAAAGTACTTTCCACAAAAAAATAATTCTTTCCATCAGTAACTTGCCGTATTCAATAATTTTGCATGGCATAAAAGAGGCGAGAGAGCATATAAATACTTATCTTAAAGTTCCTGAGTCTAAAACCTGCATTTATCTTCATAATTAGAAAAAATTTAAAGCTAAGCAGCTAAGTAACTATCATCAGATTTTTTTTATTTCTGAAGATGGATGCAGATTTCAGCCTCTGAAATTTTAAGATAAATATCTGTATAAGTTCTCAGCTCATTTATTGATACACGATGAAAAACTTTTCTCAATTGATGAATATTCCCACAGATGTTCAACAACTATAACCGAACTAGGAAGGTTGAGAACCGTACTCAGGACAAAAAAAGGACAAGAACCTCTTCATCCATATAGGAAAGTTAAGAACTGAAAAAAAACAAAACAAAAAAATAGTGTAACAGTACTCGGGACAAAAAAAACCTCTCATTCAACAAACCAGCAACGGTATCAGTACTATAAGCAGGGGCTCCATCTATCTGATACCGTAACTTGAAACGGTATTGTTCAGAATCATCCCTTATGAATTCATCAACCACATTCCTAATTATATGCAAAAATCTATGGCTATTCAAATTCTCTTCATAAAGATATAAACATAAAATTCGGTCTTCCTTTATAGCGCAAAAAACAATAAAACTCCATGAATCCTGGAAGTTGCGCTGGCGAACGAGCTTTGGATTTTTTGCTGCCCAAAAATGACTATTATGGCGGTTGTAATACCATTCTTGGGAAATTTGGCTTCATCTGTCCATATCATGTTCTTCATGAACTCAGGGTATTCCTGTATCTTGATGAGAAACCATTCGCAGAATTCCACTCGTGCAGGAGAGTCGTGAGGTTTCAGATATTGAACCTGGTGATATTTAAAGGGACGCCACTTATGTTTGATTAAAATCAGGTTTATTGACGAACATGAAATTCTAAGTGACTTTTCTGCGTCTTTCAACGAATTTTCTGGATAAGCTGTGAAGTAGGCCATTACTACCATTTCGATGTACTCATTGTTTTCGAGTGGTTTTTTTTGTTGATGACAAACGAAAAAGATCCGAAATCACGGCAGTTTTTTAGAAGTCTTCTCAGAATATTTTTATTGGGTTTGTGTAGATTTGGAAATCTTTCTGCAAAAACACGACA
>WOGR01006276.1:0-12234 GCA_015342045.1 Leptinotarsa lineolata | reverse complement strand
ATCCCTATGTTTTTGGATCTCTATTGCCTCTCTATATATTCTTGGGTAGTAGGTTTGGGTATTGTCGAGTATCACTGTGTCTTCGAATGAGATAATGTGGGTACCTTCTTCGTCGAGAGCATGTTCGGCTTCAGCCGATTTGTCGGTCCGAAGCGACAGTTTCTTTGTCGTGGTTCCAATGTCGTGGTTCCAATGTCGGCAGACCCGCAGCTACACGGAATCCGGTATACCCCTGGCGTTGCTAGAGGTTCTCTAGGGTCCTTTGCTGACCTGAAACTCTGCCTAATGGTTTTTGTTGGCTCAAATATTCAAGCCAACAAAAAACTACCGCAGCAGTAGACGGAACGTCAGGCATAAGAACCTGCAGACCAAGGCCAAAAAACCCGGAAATTGGCCTTCATACAGTCATCTCCGGCCGTGAAAGTTTACATTCCTCGAGTAAATGAGGATGTTTTATTTGACTTTCTTCTTCGACGTTATGCAAGTGCATATTATCTGAGACCGCATATGCTTTACAAGCTTACCCTAAATGACCAGGCGGCACAACCATACCAAGGTGGTGAAGACACCATCATAGACTTAGGCCCTGATGAATTTTTGAACCTACCGTGAAATCAACCCACTTTACCCGAGAAAATTGAAGATCAGAAATTGTTACAAAAAACTCCAGAATTGTCATTATGCCCTAGAAGCTCCAGACGTAGTTTTTTTGCTTCTCATTATGGGATTTTGCTGGCGGGTGGCAAATCGGTAAAGAAAGCTCTGGTCGACAATTAAATCAAATTATAGTCCAAATTATGTTATGTAGATACTACAAACTGGATGTCCCACAAAACAGCTTTCCGTTTCTTTTACCCTTTCTGTTTATATTATTGTTTGAATACGGTGTCAGCTGAAAAAAGAGCATTCTTCCGTAAATAATATATAAAACGAATTCAATCGATCTGTAATTTTTTGCGAAAGATTTTTAGACCTACATCGTTATCATATTGTCGAAGTTGGTATCACAAACTGAAAAATTTTGTTTGGAAAAACCCATAACCAACTCGTATATTCTGTAAGCTACAGCTATTTAGTTCTGCATGCTGAATAGTTTGTTTATATTTTATTTATATCACTGCACCGCGTTCCATTCGAATAGCTCTGCCATCAGAAATAAACTCGCAGTGTGAATCGCACTTCTAAATCCTAGTCTATGAATAATTGGAAAGCAACTGACTGAATCGAACATTTTTTTCAGAAAAGCTAATTTATTAGTCCTAAGTGAAAATAAATTTGACGAAGAAAAAACCGTTATGGACATTCAATGGTCTGTACTGAATAAGTCGAGATCAACTAGGATTCAGTACAGAGTGAATTTTTTTTCTTAATTCCCTTTGTTGATAATGTATACAACAAATCAAAGATTTTGTCTTATTTCACCTTATTATCTTAGATTTTGATTTTTATATAGTGCCTTCGATCCTTTGTTCACTTAGTTTCAGTTTTATTGATATGCAATCAAACATTGGACTTAGGCACGTAATCTTATGAATAAATGCAATGGTGATAATTATCACCGAATATTTCTTCTGAAGGTTCAAACCAGTTGTCCTTTTTTTCAGATTTTTCATTATAAAGTTATAAAATTTGCAAAAAAACTCATTTAAAAAACTTCAAAAGAATTTCCCAGAAAAGTTGGTCCTTTGAGGTCGTACAGATTTTTCATTATTTTCACGTTACATTCAATGAACTCTCTGAGGTTATACTCGTGTACACTAGAGAATGTAGCAAGCTACTGTTCGACATCTGTTTGAAGCAGGTAATATAGATAAAAGTTTAATAAAATATACATTCTATTTACTGCACAGTACCATTTGCTTCTGGATCTTGAATAGTTTGTTTATGTTTCATTTCCTCTAGTGTAATGCATCTGCCCCATTTGAATGCCATTATAATCAAAAATAAACTCGCGAAGTACGAGTACAAGCCGCGTCGTTGCTAATTTGAGACCTCGAATATCTGGTCTACTTGAAGATCTATTAATTTGTTTTTGCTTGACTGAATTGCCATCGATCCTATTTTTTCTTCGCGGATTACGGCATCTATTATTATGGTCATTAGCCTAGTGTTCTAGGTATGTTATGTTAATAACACCCCGAGCCACCTAATCATGACTATTCGCAATCAATCAACTTTCATCTAGACTAGATACATTCTCACGAAAAAAATATCTGGTTGAAGAGTTGGGTTTGAACTCTTACACTCCAGATTAGAGAAACTGGCACCTAACCAATGCGTCAATTTACCAAGCAATCGAATACTCCCGGAGTTAAATCAATTCTAAGTCTAAAAAGTGATATTGTAATGAAATAATGAGTCGAATAGATTTTTCATGATCCAAGAACCACCCTCATTGACAGTAATTACATTTATTTTTCCAACCTTCAGGTCCACTACTGCTCAGTTCTGTACGAATACTCTTAAAATAATCAAAATAACTCCTATTTTAGTCAAAACTGTATTGTCCGAAATTCTTATTACAGTTTTTGACGTTTGTCAAATGGAATATGCCTATTTCCGTTTGAGGCAATTTCAGAAGTGAATATTTTGGATTTTGAGAATGAATAAGGATTACTTCCCGAAACGTAAACAGCTAAGCACTGAAATTCGTTATACATCTTTTATTTTTGCGGGTTAGTGTTGGTAAGTACTCTTATCTGACGCTCCCTCTTGATATACTGTTGTTTCTGCCTATATTTTCAAAAAAACTGAAAACTTTCAACGTTACAAAAAATCAAAAAATTATATGGGGTTGATATTTCCAAGTTATCAAGGCCATTGGATACTCTAGTTAAAGACCTAAAGTTGACTAAAAATTCTGCTTCGGCAAACAATGTCTGGGAAGATTTTCTTTCTTTGGAAGATTCCCATATTTTTTTTGTATAACGATGGAGAAGTAGAAAGCCAAAACCTTTCTCTCCCAAAATTTTATCTCTTCTAAAAATATACCCCTTTCAAAATCCCTTTTTAATTTTATTAGTTCTTTTTGTCTCCTGAAAAAATGAAACTAGCACTCTATAAACTTAGCCAAAGGCCACTAATTGAAATACATTTTTTTAATTGCCGAAAATTTATTGTGACATAAAAATAACTGTCGCGTCCCTACTTTTTTATAAAGGATAGCTCTTCTTACTTGATATCAAGTACAGCCACATTAGTAAGTTGCACCCATTCTCGATTTCTTTACACATTTTTTCGAAATATCGTGAACGAAACAATCCAGAATTGTTTCTTCATGCCCTCAATTTTTGGTGGGTGAATTTATATTTAGTATCAGCATTGCACCCGTGCGGAGCCGGGGCGCGTCGCTAGTAGATCAATAAGTTGCTTATTGTAAAAACATTATTTACTGAAACATAGGATTACTTTGCTAACTGGGAGAAATCCATAAGTATCAATTTTGATCAACAGCTTTCTAGTTCACCACCCCTTGTGCATTTTTGTAGACTGAATACAAGTCGATTAATTCCGTCAGCATAAAATTTGTTTGATCGGGATTCGATGAAGTCGACGAAGGCCGTTCATGCCTGGTCCTGATTGGAGAAGGTTCTACCAAATTTGGTTTCTGAAGTGCTGTTAACGCATAGAAATTTACCAAAGAGAAATGGCTCAATTTAGAAATGGATTATCTGTACACTAACTGTAGTCTCTTAGAATTAGATAGCTATACTCTATATAAAAAACGAACATATAGATTAGACAAAAATGATTACGCAAAATGGAATGACTTCCAGAGAGGAATAATGCAGATGACTGAAACAAAATATATCAGAAACAAGAAACTTTAAAGCCCTTGTTTTTAATTATTGATTTAATCCAAATTTTACAATCAAAAAAAGTAATTAAATTTCAACAATAATTTTTGACCAGATTAATTAATATCTAATCAATATTTTATTTACTATGAGTTAATAGTATAGGCCTTAATGTATAAAAACAAAAAAAAGTGTGGTAAAAAACATGGACGACATTGGTATTGTTAACGGTATGTGATAAGACGGTGTGTCTTGCAACAAGATGTTTCTACGGTACTTACAAACGATGAACCGAATTTTGTGATACGCGATAAGACGGTGTCTTGTAACAAGTACTCTCGGATAATGAATGATTTTTATTTCCACTTGGTCCTATCCCAAAGTTCACTTTTGAGAGAGGGTGATTTATCGGGATGGGCTGGAATTATTGTCAAGTCACATATTTCCAAACCTCTTGGGACAAAGGTGTTTAGGTCGAGATTCGGCAAAAAGTTGATATACAGTTGTTGCAGCAACTTTGTTCTTATTTTTTTATTATTATTAATATTTATGAAATATCATTTTTCGATACTTATTCGCGACGAAGACAAATCCAAAAATCATAAAAATTAGTCCAGCCGTTCTTGAGTTCTTTTATTATTTTTTATTATTATTATTTTTATTGATAAATTTATCATATGTCAATACTTATTACCCTATTCCCGATTAAGACAAATCCAAAATCACAAAAATCATAAAAATTGTTCCAGCCGTTCTTGAATTCTTTTATTATTATTGTTTTTTACGGGATAAAAAGTGTCCTATGTCCGTTTCCTGGCTCTAAGCTACCTCCCCACCAATTTTCAGCCAAATCGGTTCAGCCGTTTTTGAGTTATAAATAGTGTAACTAACATGACTTTCTTTAATATCTCATATCATAATTTAAGATCAAGATCAATTCACTGTATAAAGTCTTTCATACATTTTTCTGAATTGTTGTTTTGAACGTAGGTAACATCTTCTAATGATACATTTTATGTTGTTCACTTAAAAAAAAATCAACCCTCAGCGACAGAAGACACTGTTGGGACAAATAATGATTTTAAGTTCAATTCCTGAACACTCCTAGATCAGTTCTTTATTTTTTCAATATTAGATGGTATGAAATAAATTATTTCTGTCGGAGTAGACATTCATAGTTTTGTTTTGATATGGATTAATACATTATTTTGCAAATTCACCCTGATTTTGTAAATAATATAAAAATCGAACTTTGAAAAAACTCAAGTAATTGGTCTTGCAGCAGTTTTACTACCGTATATTGATTCACACTATAGCTGAAATGTCGGAAACCATGTTTTCTCCCATGTTCCTAATGAGAAAAATGACAAAGATGTCCTTGGAACTATAGATAATTTTTTGGGGGGCAAATGGATTCTGCAGAGTGATAATAAAAGTGCTGAATCCGGAAAAATCCAGAAGTCTAGGAAAATTTTATTCCAATAAAATAAATCAATTTGAAAAAATATCTACTTCCTTGAACCCTAAATAATGAACCCAATCCTTCGCCAAAGTTTCAAGTGACGAATTTATTAGTTTTTTCTTGCTTTATTCGGAAGTCTCCCCCACTTTTTATACATTGTCGGAGAAGTAGAAATATCAAAAGGCTTTTTCCCAAAAACTAATCCCTCCTAAGAAATATTCCCTTTTCAACTTTGCAGATAAGATTTTGGCGAATTTTCGTTAATCAATTTGTTTATCGAGAATTGGGATGTTGATTTATTAATACAAAGATATAGGTAAATTTTGAATATAGGATAAGGAAAATATCTTTTGTCTAATTCACTACGATTTTTATTTCTTACGATCGATCGTAACAAATAAAAATCGTAGTGGATATTAGACAAGATTTATTTTCTTTATCATATATTCAATATGAATTTCTGCAAAATAAATGTCATCAATCGATAAGGATAAATTTTACCATGAAACACTACTTTTCATAACAGAATACTAAAAACTATAATATTTTTCTTCATTTTTGAGCAATATAATATTTATTTCATAATCAAATCGTAATTGAAATACTCTCAAGTCACGTTATACTAAACACCAATCAAACTGCATTTGTTTATGAATATTAAATATTATTTTATATTCACAGTTCTTAACTTTTTATATGACTTGCTACAAAGAATTTTTACAATGTAACGTGGTCAAAAAAATGTTGTCTTGTTTGACTGTCAAAGGCTACATTTAGCCTCTCTGGATTTTGGGTCCATTCATTTGAAGTTTACGGAATTCAAAATATCCTCAGAGACAGATTAAAAATACCACCACAGGTAGTAGCCGAGAATATACTTTTCAAAAAGTTTAAGACGTCATAGGATGGTTATAAACCAGGGGTATACCACAAAATTTTTCGAATCTCGCGAAAACTATGGCTTTACATTCCCCCTCCGTGCCCTCTTAAATATGCCTAAAAATGTGACGAACTTTTTTTACTTTTGTTTTCGAGGTACCTACTCCGTTAAAATTGTGAACAATCAAAAAATTAATTTCGATTTATACTAAAATTAGCAAAAAGAAGACAACGCTTTTTAATATTGATTCGTTTGTATAAAATATGTCTAATATATACAGGGTCTAACATAAAAACGTTAAAATATTTAAGTGACGTATTCCTGAGACAATTTTAAGAAAAAAAGTCTTCATAAACTTGTGTCCGGAAATACTCCGTTTTGGAGACACAGGGTGTTGAAATTGATTATTTGTTCGTTTTTCCCAAATAAGTTTTGCAAACAATAAGTTATTTGCATGAAATTCGGTACCCGTAAGTTTCTTCAACGTGGAAAGTCATAATTTTGTATTGATTTCCATGTAAAATCTAGAAGGCGCTGCGTACGCTGTCATTTTTTATTTCAAATTGCCCTAAATTTTTTGACAATGAACTTTCGGTAATTTTCATATAAAAACCTAGTTTCCACATCTCTTCTAAGTAAAAAAGGTATGCTTCTTCAACAATGCTGGAGGTGATCGTTTTCGAGATATTTGCAATTTTCTATATCGATGCATATTTAGCGCTAAGTGAAGTTGCTGAGAACATTAAAAAACCAAGTATGTGGTGGATCTTGTTAAAATAAACAAATTTTCCCTTTAAAATGTTAATCGAAAAATCATTCGTTTTCGGGATACTTATGACAAAAACCAAACATGTTTTGAAAAAGTTCAACAATTTGTATCTCGAATGGAAACGAATGATTTTTCGATAAACATTTTATAGGAAAAAGTTGTTTATTTTGACGAGATCTACCACATACTTAGTTTTTGTAATGTTCTCAGCAACTTCACTTAGCGCCCTAGGAGCTAGGTAATATGCATTGATATAGAAAATTGTGAATATCTCGAAAACGATCGCCTTCAGCTTTAGTGAGGACATGTATCTTTTTTACTCGGAAAAGGTGCGGGATATAGGTTTCTTAATGGAAAGTACCAAACTTTACTGTCAAAAAAGTTAGGGCAATTTTAAATAAATAATGACAGCGTACGCAGCGCCCTCTAGATGTTACATGAAAATCAATACAATGTTCGAATAACTTATTTTTTGGAAAAGTTATTTTTAAAAAACGAACAAAAACATTCAATTTCAACACCCTGTACTTTCGAAACGAAGCATTTCCGGACTCAAGTTCATATAGACTTTTTTGTTGAAATTGTCTCAGGAATACGTCACTTGAATATTTTAACGTACTTATGTTACACCATGTATATGAATAAAAAAATTGATGGTGGAAGCTGTAAATTATATCTACTTTGAAAGAAATTTTCAAATGGATTTCCATGCTACAAGACTCACGAAAATAAGCTTGTTTTTGAATAAAAACTGATGTTACCTCCAAAGGTACAATGGGCCAGAGCTTACAATTATTATAAAAATCGAAATTTAATTTTGAATATTTTATTGCGTTTCTAAAATACTAGTGATCAAGGGTCCATCCAGGATTTTGTACAGACATTCATAGAGGTATATGACAGAGAATTATTTCATAAAAAGATAAATTATGAAAACCCATCTTTCAATGCAAGTGAAATAAGTAATACAAACTGTCTTAAATTAGCAGGTATTGCAGCCTGGCAGTTACCCCATCGGTACGCTCTTGTTGGGGATGTAGAGTTTTTCAATGAAAACACTATATAGCTGTCAGTTACATAGGTTAAAAAGCAATGTTTTCGTTGAGTACCGGCCTGGATTATTTAGAATTCCTGAAAGTGGTCATCTTAGTAACTTTTTGTTTTCTATGCAGAATACAGGTACATTTTTGGTAAATAATACGGCTACAGAGGTGTTATGATTTGAAAGAGGGATTTCAATATACCGAAACCTGATTACCATTGAGACAATTGTCATATGTGATACAATAGAAGATAAATGATTTAATAGATTGATGACACCCTCATCTTGAAATAAAGCCAACTGAATTGAATAATAGGGCATGCAAAACAAAGCAGGTACTAGCAAAATAACTAGGAACATCATTCATATTGAGGACAAATTCATATAATTTCAACAATAGTATAATTGTAGCGAAAATTATTCCTTATTCAAGTATAAATTATTATTATTTGCATAAGGTACATTAGTCGTAATTATCTATTTATCGATACTCACCTCAAATCGAATCCAAATATTAAACAATTTTGTTCGTAGGACCTTGGAAGAAATTTGAATTGATTGAAACACGGTTCAATCCAACGACCACGCGAAATATTCACATAAATAAATTCGTTTATTCAATTGGACAATGAACAATTGGGCACAAACGGTTAACTAACGAAAACTTCACTACCGCACCGCACGCTTGAAAGCAATTTTGTATGTTATTGAATGTCAGTGCAGTGTTGTGATGCGAAGCATTGGGCGAATGTTTTTCTCTGGATTCGGTTTACTTCGAGTTGGGTGGGAAAGAGCATGGCGCTCGATGTTATTGTCCCTCAGTTTATTCGCCAATGTGCAATGTCTACAATCTACATGCGCACTGGGGCATTGGGAGCCTTCCAGGTTTAAACTGATGATACAGGGTTTGTGTAATTTTTTCACTTGTGATTGTGGAAAAAATAAATTTATTGAAAAAATTTAATGAGTATTTTGAATTCTTTTGTAGAGCAATAAAAATTAACGAGAATTGAAAATTATATTAGCATTCTTTGGCGATAAACTATTCCAGTTATTCATTTATATCAGAGAAAAACTAATGTTTTGTAACTTTTAGGATGATTTTGAATGCGGTGTATTTTTACAAATGATATATTTTCGATGATCCTAGCTTTCTATCTATATACAAAGATCCGAGTTTCAAATAAAACACTAAATATTTGAAGACTCCTAAGGCCACCTACCATGTTATTGTCAAGGTTGAATTTTAAAATGGTGCCGATAAATATGCGGACGATTTGTTGTTCCAATTAAACACTTTTACTATCGGTCTGTAGATGTCGACGTGTTCATCCGGAGCATTGTCTAAGGATTTACAATGCCTGTGGTAAGCACAGAACTATAACTTAGAGTTATAGTTCTGTGAACTATAACTAAAAGTTATAGTTCTGTCTGGGGTAAGCCAGTGGTGTATAGCCAGAATAGTTATTCTGTGTTATCAGTATTTCCACCGTATAGAAGTAAACACAAGTAAATTCACTCTCCACCATATTTGGATTATCTCCATCTCTTGTTCTACGCTCAGCCGATGTATCTGAAGCGTGAAAGCAAGAGAGCCAACAATAGCTTTAGCCTGCACCCTCCTACCGCACAACACGCCGCCATAGTCTGGCAAAAAATGAAATCTTGACACAATATATCAAAGACGCCGACCAGGAATAAACTTACTTGTTGTTTACTTCTATACGATGGTATTTCTTAACCTGTGGTCTACGGACTTCTGGGGGCTGATATTCAGAGGTCTTAACGAGCTGAACTTGAGTGTAGAAGGAAGAGATACCATCTTTCAAGTTGAAAATGAAAAAGAAACTATGATAAAAAAGCTTGACCTTTAGACTAATCGTAGAATTTTAAAAAACTATAATCGGTTTCCTATACTGGTAGCGTTTTTGGAATCCTTTGGTGGGGAAATGTTGCCAACGCAAGTAAAATACAATATGATTAAACACCTTCACGGTTTGAGATCTTCTTTTCTAGAACACGACAAATAAAAACTGGATAGCAGAACCTTTCAAAATAGATGTTTCAGATATCATCGGCTTGACAACGGTATAGAAAAATCAATCAATAAAAATATCAAGCGATTCAGCTTTAAAACGTAATTTCAAAGAATCTTGTAGAAGATATTTCTGTGTTAATTTTATTCATTTGTTTCTAATACTTGTTAATACCCTGTATCATGGATTCTTTTCTGATATTCATAATGTAGGAGCACCGCTCAACTTCGCCTTTAATTTTTTGAAAACTTGTACTTGTAGTTGTTCCCATTACCACTCATTTTTCTTCAATAGTTCATGTAATTACTCAGAAGTTTCTGAATGAAGGGGTATAAATTTACTTTTCATAGGTACCTAAAAATTTTTGAAGTGCTTTTGCATTCATCTGTTCTTCTAATTAAAATAGCTTAGACCTGATCAGGGTCAGCACTAATCTTCGTTTTCGAACTAACCCTTCATACACATTTAACACAATGTACTTTATATTGAATCTTGCTTACTTTGAATATAACTTTGTTTTGCCTAGCCCTATCAATAACCTTTTGGATGATTTCATCATGTACACTACTATCCCCTGCAATGATCAAATCATCAAAATAGACTTCCACCCCTTGTATATTACCAAATATTTTAATGTTTATTTTTTGCATTATTTCAGAAGCTAATGAAATTCCTAATGCCATTCTCTCAGACCTATACCTCCCAAATGTACATTTATAGCTACTAATACTTCCATTAACTTTCAATTAAAAAAAATCCATCTTTGAGGTCTAATACAGTAAACACTTTTTTACCCGCTAATCTATTGAAAATTTCTTCAGGTTATGGAATGAAATACCTTTCCCTCAGAATTTTTTTTTTGTTTATTGGGTACGAACATAACCTCAATGATTTATCAACTAAATTACGACACCAATTGATGGACTCTTTCACTTTCTTTATTATTTCCCCAATCTCTAAAAGATATAAAGTTTCGTTTTGTTTCTTTCACTGCATATGGTACTTTTCTATATGGTTTAACTAACAGTTGTACGGATTTATTCAGTTTTATTTTATGCTGACATAGGTATTTCCCCTAACTCTGTGAAAATACTTTTTTCTTCTAGAAACTTACTTTTTGCTTGTGAACTATTGTGTTTACCTACACTATCTACTCTTTTTATCAAATTTAATATTTCATGCAGTCCTACTAAAAACTCTATTTTAACAGTTCTATTTCCTACTGTACATTCAACCCCGACAATTTGTTTCTCCCGAATATCATAAGAAATACATTATTCTTCATTGAATATACTTCATTGAGGAGGTTATACTTGAAGTGTTTTCCATTCCTTGAATAAAAGGGTTCAAGATATCTTGTACAATTAGCACCTCACAGAACTATGTAGAAATCTATTCACTGACAATAAAATGTCAAGAATAGAAGCATATTTTATTTTATAGACAGTAATTGTTTGAGTTAACTGTTTTACTGTTACACCAGGCAAATAAAACAATAATTAAAAACGCACATTTATAACCATAAATAAAATACTTCAGCAATAAAGTCAAAGATAAATAAAATAAAATGGCCTCTGCATTATTTCATTTCAGTAATAAACACAAACTCTGACACCGGGCCTCCCAAAAGTATAAAAACAGTGTGAAAGAACTTCTAAAGCGTTTTAGAAAAAAGTTCAGTGCTTTTTCCTTGGTTAATAAATGATGTAATCAGAATTTACTTCGGTCAGTACATCGATGGCCATATCAAGGTCGTAATGGCTTTCAGGGTCGAGGGTAGTCAACACCAGATCAAATATGGGTTGAAACTTTTCAAAGGTAATGGTCAACTGATCTGATCTTTTTTCTGAAATGCATTCTGTTTTCATATTTTTTGGAAACCCGATATAATTATTGCCTTATAACATTCAGTTGAATTTCTTTAACAACTGCATATCGTTAATCATTCAATCTTATAGTACGTGGGCATACATCGCCAACAGCATATGCAGGAATTACTTCTGTGAAGAATCCTGCACTGACACCTGTCGGATATAATCCAACTTCCTTCATGGTATCAGCCAGGGGAGTAGTTGTTTTTCTGATAGGTGTTAGTCCATAAACCTACTGTATAGGTGAGTTGAGACTGGCCTTAACGAATTCTTCATTTAGAGAATTTTATCGTTAACCAGTTGACATTCAAGAGAATGCTTCCGATAATAAAACCCTATTCTGCATAGTCAATCATAATGGGCTTGTTTCATGCTAT
>WOGR01006275.1:0-12306 GCA_015342045.1 Leptinotarsa lineolata | reverse complement strand
ATGCAGGTACTAACTACAAAATAATAATAAATCCATTTCGCATTTATGACGATGTATCTCTGTAGTTGTTCGTAAAATAATTTTTTGCTGCGAAATTGTTTATTTTGGGCAAAAAACCCAATTGACATTTTTTGTTTAGAATGAAACAGGCTATAAATAAATTTTTAAATGGTAAACAAATGATAAGACAAAAAGTTACATTGGAAATACATTTTGGGGGTTGCGTTTTCCACCCCTCACAACCATGGAGTAAACCAAATAAATTACTGGCTAAGTGTCTTTTTGGTAGTACAAAACGTCAGGTTAATTTCAATATTGTAACTTTTTTAGTGCTTGTGAAAAAAATTTTTATACAAATTTTATGTCCCCCCTTAAGGGGCTGTATCTTAACAAAGGATGCTCCAAAGAAGTTTTTTTATATGAAAGATCCTATCTTTTTTTCGATGAGGAATCACCTTATATGTTTTACACTTATTCAGTTACACCCTGTATAGAGAATATTTGTCAGAGTCATCTAGAGTCAACCTTCAGTTCGTCTGGCCAGATGTTAGAATTGTCTGACTACTGAGGAAACATCTTCATATATATGTATATTTCAGCTTTTATACTATGAAATGAGTACAGTTACAATTTACTAAAATTCAAGGGTATCCGGTGAGAGGTTTTCACCCTTTGCTACTTGTAACTTGCTAATGCACTATTATTCAAACTTCATAGTAGCCCATCGTTTCCTACCTGTGTTGGGACCAGGCGCTGAACAATTTTCCGGTTTAATAAAATAACGGAGGTCTTGCATTAACGGTCTCTTATTCTACTTTATTTGTAGGAGAGAGGAATAGCAACAAGACATAATCGAAATGTGTTTAAATGCTTTAACAAATGGGTTTGTCACTAATATTCCGAGGCAAGTGATGATTGTCACTATAACAATGGGAGTCACACTTACCAACAATATCGTACCAAATTGTGTTGTTGTCACGATCATTTGCTGAAATGGACGAAACCAAAAACCCAATATTATCTCCTTCAGTAAGTTTAACAGGTTGAGGAGTTTTAACTGTCGGTGCAAATTTCGATTCAAGAGGTGCAGATTCAACATTTACAGAGACCTTGCATAAACTGTGCCTCGGAGGACTGCCACCATCACTTACTTTTACCTACAAAAAAGTATGATCAACAATTGAGTTCGATTATATCCCGACATATTGCGCCCACGAAAATACAAACAAGTCACCTATTACATTACATAGTCACATTAAAACTGGATAAAACTTTTAATATGAAATTAAATATATAGTATAAAATACATTTTAACATTTCTAAAGAATAAACATAACATAAAATCAAAAATGGAAAAGATGTATCTCCAAGCGAATCCTTGAGAGATAAATTGAACTCACTTATATTATAGAAGCTAATTTCAGCGAGAATGTTTTTCACATTATTTCTGAAAAGTCTGGGAGGCAAATTTGATAAGTAAAATTTGGAACCTCTGACGTAAAATGAATCTCTCACACCTCACCACCACAAAAATACTGGCTCTTGACGCGCCTTTCGCTAATCAAGTTAGAATCATCAATAGATGACTGAAACTGAATCTAACATAAGTTAGATTCAGTTTCAGTCATAAGTTGATTCAGACAATAAGTTGATTGCCTAGGTTGTTTCTAATGTTATTTGCTACCTGACTTATACCTGATCTTTACCCGTTTTCTACCTATAATTACGTAAGAGTGTGAACAATTGGCTGTTAGAAATGGGACCTCGAAGCGAGCTATTAGTTTCGCTTAGTTTGAGGACCTCCTACTTTTCTTCCAGAAGAATTATTTTCATCTTGCAAAGTTATCTAGGGTGCCAGACTTCATCATATTAGTATACCTGACTTACTTCTGAAAAGGCAGCTGTACAGTATTGTTTACGTTCGGGAGAACTATTAATTATATTTATTATTTGCTGACATTGTTGTATCGTAGAAGGGCCTTCATGAAACCCAAACTGATGAATTCAATTTTGTTCATATATCTCTAACTTTTTTCTATTTAGAATGAGTGGTTCAAGAAGCTTTGATATTGTTGGTAGTAAGCTTATGATGATATAATGAGATATCTAGTGGGTGTTTTTCAGGTTTTAGTATCATTATTATCTGTCCAATTTTGAGTGTTATTGGACAGTTATCACATCTGAGTATTGCATTGAAGACGTAGAATATTTTTACTAGTCCTTTTTTGGCAATTTTTTCAGCATTGTTTTAGGTGCTGAACCAAGTTTGTTTTAAAGGACAAAACACAAGCACTACAAAAAAATCCTTCAGGCGCTCTAAGAGCGGTGCCTGTGCGAAAGTAGCGATTCACATTAGATTTGAATCGCTGGAGATTATATCCATTTGGAAAAACGTTCTCAGGAAGTTTATTCTATATAAACGTAGTTCTCCAAATGGAACAATTCTAAAACACTGAAGTTTGAGGTGTACTGAGTTAAACCTCAAAACGATGAGCAGCCACAGTCCGTCACGTATTTCTGATATGCACCGCTCTTGGTGGAATCAAATGTGCCAAGTCACTTGAACATTTTCTGTGAAAGAATCTATAAAAAAGAGACAAATCTCCAACTTTTCTTGGATGTTCCAGACTATCAAGATTGCAAGTGATTTTCGGGTCTCCAATCAAGCGAACGGCTCTTTTCTGGATGGAATCTAGCAGCTTCAGGGTATGCTTAGGGGAGGAGATCTATACATGAGAACAATACTCCAAAGAAGGTCAGATCCGAGTTTTATAAAGCATCAAAAGTTGCTGAGGTGTGTACGGTTTTCTGGTTCGGAATAGTGTTTCAAGCTTTTGAGAAGCAGCTTTTGCAATTCCAGCGACATGATTATGCTAAGACATATATGTCTGGGTTTTTGTGGCATTGAATTGAACCTGGTTACTTTCACCCCAATTCGAAATCACCTCTGAATCCTCAAAAAGATATGCAACCTCCTGCTGCCGTTGAAGATGTGCATTCGCAGCCGATGTCCTGGAATCCAAATGAAATGACGAGACAAGTGTGCTGTCGTCAGCAAAGCAATATACTGGATTCTTAGTTTTTTCCGATAAGTCGTTGGATTCAATATATCAATTACGTCCTTAATCTCTTTTGGGGAAAATAGTTTTGATCTATTTTGTACTTGTGAGAACTCTTCGAGGATTTGATCAGCTTATATCACCTGATCGTCATTATGCTGAAGGAGTCAAGTTTTTGCGAATTAAAGGTGATGTTCGTACTGGTTTCCTTTTGTTATTTATCAGCTTCTATATCGAGTTGTCTCGAGTTGATAGAATATTGATAAAGCTGGAGAATAATTTTGATTTCAGCTTGTGTTTGATTTGATTATACTTTGTTTCATTATCTGGTGTGTGTTCGTTGCCATTGTAATTTCGCCTTCCTTTTCTCAGCTACCAGTTTCTTGATTGCCAGGGGCATATTACTTAGGTTGAGTGGTGGTTCCTGTCTCAGCTAAGTAGGACATGAGTGATAAAAATAAAAATGTATTTAGTTTTAGTTCACGTAGTTATGATCATGTATTGTGTTGTGAGGGTAGTGACCCACCTATTGAGAAGTGTAAATGTTAATGATTTGCATTAAACAAATATTAATAATGCCGTCTTCAACGCTAACGCCTCGAATCCGTCGCTGCAGTTTCTTTAAGGAGTTATCATGTGAGTAGCTTCTTTCGCGGCTTTCTGTAGCCAGCTGATAAATTTGTTGCATTATTTATTTTTCTATTTCATTAGGTTCTTTCAATCTTGTTGATGATTCTATATTATCTTCGATTACTCTTCAGGTTGTTTCAGTGTTGTGAAGTGTGGGTTCAATTTTTTTGTTATAACTGCTGTGCTTAATACTGCTATTATTGGACTGTGATCTGAGGTCAGGGCATAGCTTGGCGTTATATCAGTGTAGGTTGAGCTAATGCCATTCAAGTCTAGTAGACACAGAGTTTTTCTGGGATCAGTAGGCGAATACAATGGCCGTATCAGTTGAAAGACACCAGTGATTCTTATTGTGTAACACATTTGCCAATTCTCTACCTTTTGTTGTTGAAAGTCGTGATCCCCAGAGCAGGTGTTTGAATGTATTTTTGAATTCGTCAGGGAATTTGCTCGGCATGATTGTTGTATTTTCCAGCTGATCTTATTTGGTAGCTTCAGCATAGCTCATTTCGTAGGGTTTGTTATTGAATATTTCTTATGTAGATATTATTTTGTTTTGAGTGTTCTCTACTGATTTTATTGGCGTTTCTGGTTAAATTCTGCTAGTGATCACAATCTTCAAAATTAGCTGGTTTCTTTGTTTTTTTGCAGGCGGTTGTATTGTGGGCATCTCCACATTTGACACTTATGAATGGTTTGTTACAGTATGCTGTCGAATTCAGTACTGCTTGCATCTCATACATCGAATTATGCTGCTTGTGTTTGTGGAGGCTCTACTATTCTACCTTATTTTGAAGATCTTTAACTTTTGTAAATTCCTTTATAATTTTGTGCAGGTTCTAAACCTACAACGAATAGAATGAGTGGTTCTATTGTTGTTCTTTGTTCAACATTGATTATGTTTATCAATCTGTGTCATAATTTAGAGTTCATTTTTTATATCGATGAGGTTGGTTGAATGGTGTAGGTATCTAATTAAAATTCTGCACCATACTAGTAGTTTCATGAATGGAATTCACTAACTGACTAGCAATTTCGATACTGCAAAACAGCTTCATTTAGATATATTATTATTTTAGAGTCAGATTTCTTTTTTACCATATACTCCTTGTGAGTTAGAGGATAAGAATTCTATTTCTTGAAAATGATGTAAATCTTTCAGAATAGTAATGTTGATATTTAACAGCGATCGACATGTGGGTTGAAAGTTCATAACTCACTTCAGATTTGTAGAAGTTTGTGAAATGTGAACACAAAAATGAATAATTGAAATTATTTAGAAAAAATTCATAAAAATAACTCACATTGAATTCATAATACTGGCCAGGTTCCAGTTCCTTCTGCGTATATATAATTCCAGTGTCATTGTTTATTCTGAATTTTGATCGACCTTTTCCTGATTTGATGTGATATTTCAGTTGGGCATTTTTTCCTATATCCCTGTCGAAAGCCAAAACCTAAAATCACAAATTATTCATGATTAATCTCAAATAATAAATTCTCCTTTTTTTATCACCTAGCAGCTGCCTCGCTTTGAGCAACCTTCAGAAATATTGTGAAGCTAAGAGAAGGCAAGGGTCTTACCTCTCCTTAACGTGTGATCACAAGCACGGCCGAGAATAATACATCCAAAGTCCGTTCAAGAATCAATTACCCATTCAAGTAATAGACGCACCTAGATGTTACCGCCTCCATTTTTAAATCACTAATAACACTGAAATACGCACCTGAAATAAAGCTCCACTGGAATCTGTGTTAATTGCAGGCACCCGAATATGATAAAACTCTTCCTCAAATTCTGGAACATTGTCATTAATATCATCAACTTTCACAACAACTCTGGTTATTGATGATAGAGGCGGAGATCCATTATCAGTTATCAATACCTGAAATTAAAATATGTTACATCAAAATAAATCTTGAAGTGTCGTGGAATTTTTTAGTGAAAAAGGCAATTCGAGACAGGCACAGTACCTACTCAACTCGAAACATCAAAAGTTATACCTGTGCACAAAAAAATGTAGAAATAAATTGGATAATTATAGGCCAATCTATTTAACACAATAATTTTCCAAAATTTTTTAATATTAAATGCTAGAAAGGCTCAATCCTTTCATAGAGAAATTTAATCTAATACCAATCGAGCAGCATGGATTCAGAAAAGCACGGTCAACTACTACTGCTACCACTAAGTCTATAAACAATATTCTGGAAGAGCTTGAAAAAATAAAATGTCTAATTGAAGTATTCTGTGACTTAAGCAAAGTCTTTATTTGCGTACCACACAATTGGCTACTAGACAAACTCTGGGCACTCGGCATTAGAGCAAGAGCACATGATTGGTTCAGGTCGTTTCTTGCAAATAGAAATCAACATCTATCATTATCTCATAACGAGAGAGGTCACTACACACTTCTCCAGTACACTACCTGTGAAAGTAGATGTTCCTCAAGGAAGTGTAGTAGCTCTAATTCTGTTTTCCCTGTATCTGGCAGACATTGTGAATTATCTATCTGTATATAAACTGAAGGAAAACTGAATTTCTTATCTTCCATACAAGACAAAAACAAATTGAAAATATCAACCTGACCTTAAACAACACTAATGTGTTGTTTGATGTGTTATGTGTTGGGAAACCCACATAATAACCCACTAATAAAAAATATCAACACCAATATATTTCAAATACGTTATATGTATAAGGTCCTGACAACTCCAGTAATGAAAAACGTCTATTTTGCAGTAATTCAGTCGGGACTGGCATACGGAATCATAGTGTGGAGACAATCACGTGCTACCAAACGTCTCTTCATTACACAGGAAAAGTGCATTCGTGCCATTTTTCGCAAACCTCAAATAGAATCTTAAAAAGCTACAAGTATTACCCCTTATTCCTCTTTACATATTGAAAACTGCACAAACGTACAGACAAAAATTCTGATTTGGATTCTATTGCGTTAATAAATGAATAATAGTTTTTTCTCGAATATCTGCCATAAACAGATAGAGATCAGTTACACTTTCATTATACGTATTGATTTGATGAAGTGTCCGCAATGTGACACCTCTTTATTATCTGAAGTAAAGACTAAGAAACGTTGAATGAATTTATCAGATTCCAATTATAATTTCCAACATGGTTTGTACCAAAATTGCGATACATTTCATGGACAAATTTTCCAAAAAAATAATAACAATAATTACTTACCTCTAAAATGTGTTCCTCTTGAGTTTCTCTGTCTAATTTCCTTGAAGTGGTTGTTATAACACCTGAAATCAAACTTTATGTAAGATTGAAGTTCACGAAATTTTTAGGCTATGGAATAGATTTTTGTTTGTATACAGTGTGTGTCACATCTAGCTTCTATTAGAAGTTCAAGATGAAAGGTTGAAATTATCAAAAATACATTTCATATAAAACTTTCAGATATCAATGCATTGAACTTTTTTGAATATTTTACAGGGTTTCTAGTAAAAGCGTGACGTATCAAAGTTAGGTTTTTTATGTCTTGCTTTTCATAATCGGATTCTGACAAGAGAGATCTTTCAAAAAATATATAATTGTACGGGTGTATACCAAGCGGTTCAGAAGTTATCCCTAAAATAATGACGAAAAATGGATTGATCTATTCAACGTTTCCAATTTCAATGAAAAGTCATATGAGGGGTCTATTTTGTAATGAAGATGTTTTTTTTTTATTTATCGTTTTCATCATCAAATAATATGACAATATTATTAGTAACAATAATATTAGTGGATCCAAACTCGAAAACATGTTTGTCTTTATGTTTTTAAATGGATCACTCTATATTTCATTTTACATTTGATTTCCACGTTGCACAAGTAAATACTTAGAGGTTCGACCGAGTTTTACTATATCATAAAAACCAACAAAAACAAATTTCGAACACGACTTTATTGCCACTTATTATTCTCAAAAGAATATTTTACATGATTTTGTATTCACATTGATAAAAACTAATTTGACAGGGTAATGGAAAATTCAATGTTTGAAAACATTCTTTTTCACATTTTGGTTGAAAAAATAATGTTTTTTCATATATTTCAAGTTATAAATTAAAAGGAAACCTGGGCCCATTTTTTTTTACTAAGGATTCCGAATAAACCTAATTGACGATTGGAACTCTTATCCGAATATTTTCAATAATTTTTATGCTTTTTGGTTTTCAATCACAGTTTTTATATTATCACGATTGAGTCTTCTCAACAAACTGTCATTACAAAAATCTCATCTTTTCATATTTCCGAATGGGTTTACCACCTGAAGATCCATTGATTTTCTCGAATTTACTTCAAATTCGTTTTCGCATTTGCTAAAGTTCAAAGTTGAAAATGATATATTTCTTGAAATAAATCGTGGTAAGTATAACATTTGAGCCGTTATGTACTTATCTATACAACCCCATATTGAAAGAAGATTGAAATACAAGTGCGCAATTTGAAAAAATCAAGTAAATTTGTTTCGATTCAATCAGTCTTTTATAGAAAAAATATATGGTATATAACATAAAAAACACTCTTCAAACTAGTTTTCATTAAAAATGGGGACAATTGAATAAATCAACTTTACCTATATTCTTTAATAGTCATCTAACAGAATATGAATTTGGAAAGCAATATATCTCATTTCATTTGAAAAAATCTAGCTTTGATATGCCACGCATCTACACGGTGCCCTGTATATGAAAGCATTTTTAAAAAATCTCAATTCTGTGATATCTGAAACTTTTATGAGAATTTTTTTTTTGATAATTTCACTCCATCCCAATCTTCTAATGGAAGCTCGATGTGCCACCCAGTGTATACACAGTATTAGAAAAAAATGATTGAAGTATTATTCGATAAAGAAAAACTACACTTTAAACCATCTTTATTACAAAACTGACTGTAGAGTTTTCATAGATGTGAATTTGAAGTGTTCTGATTCGACAAGATTTCCTCTCAGCATATTGACAGGGGAAAATTGTCAAAAACTAGACCTAACACCAGAATGCCAAAATAAAAAAAGGTTATAATACAAATAATATCAATCACACTGTACGTTAGCGCATGTGCAGTTTTTTACTTTAGGGAATCCTTGAAGAAAAAGTGCTCAAGTCATGGAACTTTCATTGACGTAAAACATGAGAAAAGAATGAGCTATATAAATGCCCCCATTGATCAATACTTAGACAACTTTCTTTAAGTTAAAGATAAAGTAAAATTTTGTTGCATGAATCTGCCTTGAAATATGGTTTACAAAATTGTTCCAGAAAATTTAGAACACTTGCAGGCTTTGCAGTAAAATCTATTTTCATGATTCAACTAAATGCAGCACGAAATTATTAGTCTCTGGTGGAAGAATCTTCGTCAAAGAACCTCAACCTCGCTTCGATTCACATATTTATAGCAAGCGTTCATGTGAGTGAAAAGTATGCAAAAGAAATAATTGAAAAACAACCCTGTTTCAGTAATTCAAAAATGAAAACTCAGCAAAAACTAAATAACTCCGAACTGAACCTTATTCAAAAATGAAATCTATATAGAAGTAAAATTGTGATATTATCAAATATTTGCAAGCAGTATAGAAATGAATATTTTCATTACGATTTCCATATTGAAAAAAAAAACAAATTAATCAAACGTTGATTCTATCAACGGATATCAATATGACACTAATATGTTGTTTACTTACCTGTACTGGAGTTCATCGCGAAAAAACCTTCGGGATTTCCAGAAATTATCTTGTAAGTGATTTCCTGTTTTGGTTCTATATCTCTATCAAATGCTCTCATTTGAAGAACGGTTGTGCCTATAGGACTTTCTTCTGTAACTGATGGATAATAGACTGCTTCTTCGCTCAACGGAAAGTTGTCATTTTCATTGAGCACCTCAATGAATACCTAAATTGAAAAAATGTAATTTTCTGAGTTAACTAGTGGAATAACTGTTTGCATTATTTTTGAATGGCCCAAATGAAAAAAATTATGCCAGAAACTATAATGGAAACACATTTTTGTGAAGGAATCAATATTTTTTACTTATTTTTATGGAGTATAAACAAAAATATAAATTTGTTTTAGCTTTGTTTATTTTTCAGATTGTGGAACGTTATAAATCCAATAAACATTAAGCAAAAAATCCATTATACATTTTTCGTTACAACTGAAATGGAAAATTTACGATTTTTTTATAGAATTGAGAGTTGTTACTTTCATCGAGAAACACCATTTTTTTCATTTTATAAACATCTTCGATAGTTTTATTCAAAACTAAATCGTTTTTTCAGAATATTTACGCTTTTTTTAAATCAAATTATAGGCTCTTCTAAAAATATCTATACATTTAGAAGACAGATTTGAGTCCTTGTGCGATCGAAAAACTACAGGTCTAGGTGGGACGTGTAGCGAATAAAAGGCGTGAAGAACGAAAATCTTTTTCAGAGATAGCTTGAAATTTTTCAAATCAGTTATGTTTAAGGACTTTAGAAAGATTTTGAATAGGTGTACTCCAGCATACAGCAGGGACTTTGGATGTTGCATGTTTTGAATGTGATGGAGATGAAAGTCACTTTTCATTCTAGTATCAAATCGAAATCATCAGAGAACTGATTCCCGATCTATACACTGACAGTTGTATCGAATGTGTATGACTCAATCCATTATTGAATTATATCTCGGATGCTTTGAATAGTTCAATTTGCAGATACCTAGGGTTGATTGTGTCGAATGCACATGTTGAAATAGAAGTAAATTCATATTTATCTTGGTTTCATAGATGTATGTGAAAGGGCCCACTGATCACAATGCATCACATTGGCAACCGTGAAAGTGCTATACTTATTCATGATCGAATCTAGAGAACTCAGATTTTGTATGATTTTAAGCATTTGTTGAGTTAGTCATATTCTCGATGAAACATATATCAATCTAATTCAAGTTATTTCAATTATTAACCTATGTTGCAATCGTTTTCTGTATCTTTACATATTTTAATCGTTGTGAACATTTTAATTTTGTTTTTTTGTGTGTTTGTAAACTTTATTTGCTTTGTTGACATAGCTTTTTCATTTAATTTGAAGGGGTTATATTTTATTAGGAGTGATTAATTTTTTGGGAAAGTTTTTGGCTTTCTACTACTCCATCTTGATACAAAAAATGTGGGAATCTTCCTTCCTTTGGTTTTTTGTATCAAGATGGAGGAGTAGAAAGCCAAAAACTTTCTTTCCCAAAAAAGCTTTTTCATATTCTTGAAAAATTTTACATACTTTTCATATATGATTATTATTATATGGCACAGTCTGAATGAATTTGGAAGTATTGCTTTTGATTTTTTCGTTCATCGTTTTAATGTATTGTAAGACGTATAAATTAATATTCAATGCCTCAATAAATGGGATTAACAATGCTTCGTGGTGAAAGTTACAGGTTCAGACATCCATTGTCCAAAAAGTGTTTATAGTTCTTAAATCTTAAATTTGTTTCTGTCAAGTTTATGCCTTAACCCTTTCGCTGCGATAAGCGCGCATGTGCGGCCTGGCGAAATTGTGCCATATGCCGGCGCAG
Organism: Leptinotarsa lineolata; assembly: GCA_015342045.1. Lineage (NCBI taxonomy): Eukaryota > Metazoa > Arthropoda > Insecta > Coleoptera > Chrysomelidae > Leptinotarsa > Leptinotarsa lineolata. The sequence goes on along the minus strand of WOGR01006275.1, from coordinate 1,051 downwards.
CGGCGCGCTTGTGCCTATTCAAACAATGGACTTGTTTGAAAGCCGCAGTTACAATAAGCCTACTACAACATTTTATCCGCATATAGCTAGACATGTAAAAAAGTATCTAATGAAGAAGTTTTGGAATTTTCATACGATTCAGACAGAGAAAGTTTGCAAGATGAGAATAATTCTGATAATTTTTTCTTTTGAAAAATTGTTTGGCGATTCCAAAACTTATTTATGCCCTCAGATGTTCCCCCACTTGGTCAAGTCAGTTAGAGCTTGACGAAATTGATAATTTACTCCGTAACACGACGGAATATGTTACAAACAATTATTTCAATAATGCTTCATGGCTCCAATTATCGCTTCCTGTAAACCTTGGCGGACTAGGGCTGCTTCTTTCTTAGCTTTACCAGCTTTTCTGTCGTCAGTCAATAGTGTTTATGATCTTATTGATTCCATCCTTCCTTCTATATTTATCAATATCAAAGACGTTTTTGATGCTGAAGATTGTAACGTAGTCAGTGCTACTTTGAATATCCAGGCTAGTCAGTAGAGAACTGTGCGAGTTCTTTGGACAACTTTGCTAGTTTCCGATTCTTAATGTAGCAAGCAAGTCGAAATTTGAATACTAAGTATTTACATGGCTGGGCGCCAGCATTTTTTTATTATACTGATGGAAAAAAAATACAAAATACCACTGTCAAAATACAAATGAAAACTTCCTTTTGCGATCAGGTGAACAAGAAAACCATAAATTTATAAATGTATACATATATATTTAAAAAAAATACAAAGATTGAGCCTAAATAGGTAAAAGGGATTATCACCATAACCCAGTTAATGTCTGTAATCAATTCACAACGATAAACGATAAGGTTAGGTCAGAAGTGAGTGGGTCTATTCGACCCTCCACCGCAACCCATAAGGGTTTATTGTGGCTCACACCTATTCAAACTCTACCAAATGAACCCAGCTTCTTAACGAAGCCGATTAGTTTGTATGGTGAGTGATCTTTCAGGTCAGATGGCAAAAGTGTGGTTCTACCAAACTCTGAAAACCTGAT
>WOGR01006274.1:0-13189 GCA_015342045.1 Leptinotarsa lineolata | reverse complement strand
CCATAGAGATATTAACGAGATATATATAGGAGAGCTCAATTCATGTGCGCATTTTTTCCATAGTCTTCCAGATGCTATTATGGTCTTTTGCATTAGAATTCATAGGCATTTTTGCATGATTTGCCAAAAATGTCTATTGGAACTTTTGTCTATGGTATGTCTGATACTACTTTTTAATTTGCATTACATGCTTCTCGACATGCTCTTTTACAAATCTTTTGATCCATACACCTTATGATGTTCTTTTTTTTCGTACATCCCTATATTTCTTGGTCATTCGAGAACAGATGTCCCTATAATTCAAGTATATACTGGTGTAGAAGGTTGGTAGATTCTTTAGATCACGAAGTTTAGGCGTCTAAGGGTTCACCATATTCCTAAAATTTTTGAAACTTATGATAAGGAATGCCTTTTCAATATGAATTGTTTCATGGAAAATGTCTTACAAAGACTATTTTTGTAGCTCCATATCCCAATAAATATTCATTCTACTAAGCTTCGTTTGGGCAGGTTTCCGGTGAAATATCATCTGCCAAGGAAGATCTTTTACCATAGTAAAAAGATTCAGTACGATTTTCCACTGTGTTCTGTATGGGAGCCTCTATAGCATATAGCATGAGCATAGTGATAGTTTCCAAACTCTCACAACACTAGTAGAAATTTCCTCTGGACCTGTTGACACTTTGTTCCCAAGTTTTCTTGTCATAGTCAACATCTCTGGGATTACTCTTTCCCGTGAAATTGAAATTTCACTTAACATATTGACTTTTTTGGAACTTCCATAAAGAATTTTCAGAAGATATTAGCTTAGTAAGTCTCCTTGACAAACGCAACTTTCAAGGTGGAAATGAGGCAAACCCATAAATAAGAGTGTTAGCAATTGTAAGCCACTTTATTGGCGGAATTGGCACGGTGGTAGTGCGCCCAACTCTCGATCGGAAGATCGTGGGTTCGATTCCAACCTCGACCAGATATTTTTCTCGAGAGAATTTATCTAGTTGAAGCTGGGATGATTATGCAAGCGTATTAGGGATCGCACGTTAAAAGGCAAGACCTCGTTAGTCCTTAGCTCGCACAAGTTTCAACTTCTGAGGGTTGTCGTTCGTAGGGGTGTGACAGCTGGTTAACGGAAAAAACAGATTTTTTCATCATGAGTTACTCACCTGTCTCTCTTGTATAAATGAATCAAAATACCAGCTGATATTTACTTTACTGATACAATGATCATATATATATATATACAAAATACAAATGCAGTCTTTGAAAATTTAAAATATAAACAATATATAAAAAATCGATACAAAAAATTATTTTTCTTGGCTTTTTAAAGTAGTGGGTATCGTTTTCAGGAACTCCACGTGCAGATTCACTAAAGTGCTTACATCTAAGTTCTCACTAATAAACCTGAACATGTCTATCATCATTCGAATTTTCTGTTCACCAGTAAACAATTCTACAGCACTTTTGAAAGAAGTAGTGATGTCTCCCAGCGAAACTAGACAATTATCACAAACAGCTTTGGAAAAAGTTTCTGGATATGATTCTTTTATCCTACTCAAAAATTCTCCAAGATTTTTTGTATCCAACCTGTTGGTAACAATATCGATAAAATCAGCCATCGACAATGATTGCAAGTAGGGAGAAATATCACTAGGGTTTTTGATGAGAGGTAAAAGACATTTTGTAATAACTTCTTCAGTGGAATTGTTCTGTTGGATTCCTACTTCAATAAGTTTTTCCACATTTTGTCCTCTTAACAATTTCTCCAAAGGTACTGTTGATGAGGCATAATTCGCAATCTCATCCAAAAACTCTTCAGCTCCATCTGCAGAACGACTGTCACAGATCCTATTTAGAACATCCGATATGGTTGTCTGTTCGGATATATGCTTCAAGACTGTATTATGATCAGATTCCTCCAGAAAGTCAGTTACACAAATTGAAGACTGATGTCCCTTCACCAACGATATCACTTTTTGTTTATTCAATGAACCGACTACAAGATTTGCTAGATCTTCTAATGGGTAGTTCTAAAAATTAAAAGTGTCAGTTTTTTGTGAAAAGTATTGAAAGCTGAAATAACTAGTATTTCCATCAATTTATTTACCTCTTTGGCTGCCCTCTGCATCAAAATCTTCATTTCTGACGCAACGTCTAATTTCGGAATAACTGGGATTGAAACTTCGGCAACATCCTTCTTATGAGATTCCTTGATACCATTGACTTTTCGATCGGCTCCAGACTCTCCATGCACCACACCCCCTTTCTTTTTGTAGTAATTGTCTAGTGCTTTGTAAACATTTGCTACCACTGGCACCTGGAATGCAAAAAATCTAATGAAAATCAATTCCCTAATTGATTATTTTGTGTTCGTTAAAAACCCTAAAGCAGAAGTTTGGTACCGGCTGATTTTTTCTACTACGCCTACGCCTACGCCTTTTAACTACAACTATCCTTCTTAGCCAAAAGCCATACAAAAGGCCATTTTTCGAGAAAATTTCATTTTCGGTAAAATAACCTCAATATGCTAAGATGATAAATTCCTGCAAGGTTTCGTAAAATAGATAGATACATAAGTTATTTCCACAGAGTATACATAAACATGTATGATCAATACAGAAAAACACTCAGCTGAGAAATACGTCAATGATAAAGGAGAATTGTCGCGACATTTCAAAGGCATGAAGTAATAAAAAAAAATTTTTAATGTTTTGATAATATACTGTGCTAATAACAATATCTCACAAAAAGATATCAAAAATATAAAAACCTTTTGAAGAATTAAATTCCTCAATACTGTAAGGTTCTAGATTACATAAAAATTATTCAACTGGCTCCAGAAATCTGCTAGTAGCTTCAATATTTCTAATATCGTTCATAAAACTATCGAAAAATGTCATACACTTATAGATGATACCACACTCGTTAATGGATTTTTATGGACTGGATACGAAAAATTATTTTCATTTCTTGTACCGTAGGCTTGGCTCTTATGGTGCATTTCAAACTGAGCTGGTTGATGGATCCAAAATTATTTTGGTTCAAAAATATAGATGGCTGGTAATAAATAATAATAATAGATCCCCACCCTCAGGCTCATACAAGCTAATAAGCCTGATGTAGTCCTTCAAGACGATATTTGTCGTGAAGTTTTCAGCTCCTGTCGAGACGAATATCGTCCGAAAAGAGGAGGGAAAACGGATTAAATGTCGAGATTTTCTCTTCGAACTCCCCAGACTATATCTAGACCACTCTGCCAAGATGGTTGTTCTGATTATTAGTCCTGGTGGAATGAACCTCAAAATCATACCGGCTTGCCAAACTAAGGCAGAAATCTTAGCCGGACAGATGCAGAAGGCTGTCATTCTTGGCTCATTGCGCTTACTCAGGGCACATGTTTTTCGGACACAATGATCACTTACCCCAGGTGTGGGGTGTGGTCGTTGGTTAATAATGCTGACGCCCCCCTCCCCCGATTTTATCGGGGCTTCGGGGGATACGGTGAAAAAAAATAATAGAATTTATTCATTATTAAAATATCATACACATATAACATATACATTACTGGTACAACATTCATAAGACTAGTCACACAAACAGAAGAAAATAGAAGAAAAAGACATTCTTATACATTCAAGACTCTAAAATTCTTTGCATTGTAAAGGACATTTTCCAAGAGAAGGTCCTTTAAAGCTTTTTTGAATTTATTGTAGTTATCAATATTTCCTAGTAACCTAGTTGCTTTGTTATAACATATGACTCCTTGATAGCTTGTTGAGTCTTGCCCAAGGGCCCCAAGGGCAATATATTATGTAAATTAAAAAAAAAAAATTATAACGAGTGTCATGCTTACGATCTATTTTTTAAAGCGATTCAAGTTTCTTGTGCTGTATGATTATTATTTTCTAACAAAATATTCAACTTATATCCCCTTCTGCAAGATTTTCACATGCACCACCTACAGATGGCGGCTGAAACTCATATTCTTGTTCAGCGCTATGAAAATCATATATTTTTGAGGTGTATTATATGCTTCTCAAAAAAGAATGGGCTTTGTGAAATATTTATTTTATAGTGGAGAATGACACCTGAAAAATCCGACAGAGTCCGAAAGTTTTTGAAGAAGGTACTTTTTCTCAAATATTCTTTCATGAGATTCATATCTTTCATATAAATTGAAATATCTCAGAAACCAACATAGCTACAGGAGAAGTTATTATCATTATTATTCGCCGGATATGGCCGATGATTAATTATCATTTAGGAGAATGGTTGCTGGAAAATTAAATGAAATTTTCGGTGATCAGTTGGCTCATTCTGAATGAGTATAAGGATTAGTGGCGAGTTCACCTAAACCCTCAAAAATCATTCATTCCCATCCAAGAATGCCACAGTGCAACTAGGACTGCATTAAGGAGTAATATAAAGTTTCAAGATAATTTTTGAAAATTTATTTAAAGTATTTAAATTTCGAGACTGAACTTCGTGTTTGTTTGTTATGAAGTTAATTTGTAAGTTTCACTCAAAGTATTTGTGAAGGATTATTTCCAAATATTTGATCTCATCTATTTTCTGAGTATCAAAGAGATTATTTTATATAGGTACTAAATATGAAGTTAAAAATCCGTTAGTTGGGAATGCAATATATTCAGTTTTATAAAAATGTATAATTATATTCAAATCAAACCATTTCTTCGAAGAATTGAAATCATTTCGATTTTCTTCTTATATTTGTTTTACTTTTCATTGTATTCTCTACCATACCATCTCAATTTAAATTGTTGATAAGAAATAGCAGCAATTGCAGCTTCAGCGTTAGTCAGTGGCGTAATATTTCTAAATCTTATATTTAATTATTCTGAATTGCTTTCAGAATAATTTAACTCTCTTAAAAACCACTGCTTCAAATAAAGACAAAATAAATAATTTCCAATACATTTCAACAATATTTCAATTCAGTTAGTACCAGCATAAATGTATTCGAAGAAATAAACATTTTGCTCTCTCAATCTTTTCTCATATCACAGTAATTACTTACCTTGAATGGGAACCTGTTAATTTCTGCTTCACTCTGCTGTGCCAATTCTCCCACCGTTCTTATATTCTTATTCTTCAGTTTGTTAGTTAATGTAGGTATGAACATAGGACTTGTTACTCTCTTCAGAATGACAAGTACATCATCCTTGCAGTCTATCAACTTGGGGTAGATGGGCCTGTTTTTATGCAAAATCATCGGATTGAGCATGTCGAGACTAGGTTCGGTTTCAATATTTTCTGTTTCTGACAACTGATCAGAACTACTATCATCTGGGATGTCAAAAATGTCTTTCATATTATCGTTCTGTTTTGTATCAGGAACAGGATCAAAAAGGCGTTTTGCCTCCAAGCTGGGATGGAAATCATCTTTGATGAACAACTTTTTCGAGGTGAGACAAGGATCGCTGAAGTTCACTCTCTTTCTCTAAAACAAAATCAATACATTAAATGCTTGCTGATGAATAACAGGGCCCATTTGCATTTGCACTTTTTCATTCTATTTCACTTGTGTTAATTTTCATGAAAAAATATTCGTGGATGGTTTGTTTCAATGACATCAATTTCAACAGCAGCAGCTGCAGAGGGTGAAAAAAATTAAACACTCCCAAATGTTTCTCTTGACTTTGAAACTTCTTATTAAAAACAGTTGCTCCGGAATAAAAAATTAGTTATTGTTATATGTGACAAAGATGATTAACAATTTCCGTAGATTTCGGTAAATTCAAGAAGTGAATGCAAATAGCAATAGTTAATAGGAAAAAGAACAAGGCAAGGTATAGGGACATAATATATCATCTTGAAGCATTTTTCACCATCTTTCAATTCACCGAGTAATATACAGGCGGTTTCATTTGACAAAATGAACTTTTGACTACTTTTATGCACAATGAAAATAATAGTAATTTTAGCACGCCCTGTATGATATGGAGTCGATTTCTTGGTGTTATTTATATATTTCGAGTTTGTCCAAACTATCATCAAAATATCAACTTTTAATGAATTGAGAGTACTGATGTACTTAAGTTCAATTAGGGCTATGTTTTGGACCATATTTAGCACAATTTATTTTTTATCTCGAGAACAGATAGAGATAGGTATAGGACATTATTAACAAAAAAGTATTAAAACACTAGAGCGATTCCAAAAATGTATTAATATACGGGGTGTTCCGTTTAAAAAAATAAAGTTGCTAGGAATTTTTGGTGGAAGTGGCAACGCCGCAATGCTGAAAATATTTTAGATCGATAGAACAGGTAAGGAAATGTGAGAGGTCTTTGCGTTTTCCAGATACGTCTAACCTACCATCGACCGTGAGTCACGCTGTATATTTCGGTTTTTTATTGATTTATAAATTTTCATAGCTTCCAACAAATTCATTTTCTTCCCTTTATTAAGTACATGTGTGTAGAATTTTGAGATTATCTTTACTTATCTTGTGTTTGGTTTCTTGAAGATGTTCATACATGGTAGATTTTTTGTACAAACAGACGTGTTCACGAAGCCTTACGTCAAAATTTCTACCGGTTTGGCCTGTATAAACCGCAGGGCATTCACCACCATTCTATTAGAGAAACTGGTACCTGATTGTTCAACGCAATTTGTTTGATTATTTTCAGTTCACCTTGGAAATTTTTTTCAGATAAAGGGATTGTGAAAGCTCTGTGTATCATTGACTTAAAGGCGGCTAATTTATGTGAGAGTGGACTGTAAGAGTCAAAGGGAATTGTACAGTCTGTGAAGGTGTTTTTTCGGTTGATTTTGAATTGAAAACTATTATTAACTCTTGAAATATTGAAATATAAGAAAGTAAGCTCTTTGTTTTGTTCGATTTCTACTGTGAATTTAATTTTGTTATGCAGACTATTAGGGAAATTTAGAAATTGATTGATGTCTGTTTAAACCATTAAAGCCTATCAGTATGTCACCCACGTATCTGAACCAAAACACAATATGTTTCTGAGAAAGGGGGTTATTGAGAATGGGGGTATTCAAGTGTGTCCATGAAAATGTCTGCCATCATGGGGTTTAAGGGTGTCTGCCTATAACTGATGTGCCGAATTGCTTGGTACATATTCAGATAATAATCTGTCTTTGGTGCCACATTTGATGAATCTTGTATTATATTCGAAAATCTTATATATGAAAAGTTAGATATTGATAATTTTTTGAATTACACCACAATCCATACTATAATACTAAAGAGTAACTTCAACCAGACATCTTTCCTTTTGAATTCAAACAGTTTAAAGGGTCTCAATGGAAATAATTAACTAAGAGGGGGGGGTACCCATTTGAAAATAACTTATTTTAGTTCCAAAATAAGGTCATACTCTTTATTTTCCACTCACCAATAACTTCAAGGAATCCAGTATTGCCACTTTCCCCGAAGCTTTGGATTTTTCCAATGCTAATGGAATACAGTACTTTCCAAAATCGGGAATAGCACACAAACAGGGTAGCAATGCTTCTGCAAGGTCATCTCTTGTAGGCCTCTGAAATATGGTTTTCGGTTGATAATTTCAAAAATATGAAAACTGGAAATAACATTGAAAAATAAGGTGGAATGACTAGCAACGTAAAAGATACCTACATTTGAGTTGGGAGGAGCTGTGTAATCAATTGGGAAGTAGCAAGCTAAAGTTTCAAACATTTCTTCAGACAAGTGTTCTAGGCTAACAAAAGAAAAAAATATTCTCAACCATTTGAATACAAATAAAATATTTTTAGGATCCTTTTCGCCATCTATAGCGTTCATCACTCCACGGACATACTGTAGTTTCATTGAAACCAACTCTGGAAAACAATTTTGAAAATGATATATTGGTTGAGATTTCTGAGTGTGGTACTTACCAGCTGGAAACTTCACTGACAAAATATGAAATATGCAGTAAATTTTATATCTGTCAGCTTTCTGCTGTAGCTGACAAGTAACATTCTGAAAGATTGAATTCAGAAGATCAGGAACACATTCTCCTGGAAAATTTTCAAATTGTATCAAAGTTAAAATTCCCTGTAATGTGCCAGGCAGCCCCTAAAACGAATTTCAATACTTTCAATCACGGAAATGTGTTAGGGAGAGGGCACACAAAAACATTTATTATATTATCTGATTCAAGTTCCCAAATAAAAAAAAGTACAAAATACAAATAAAGAACTGAAGGACAACCAACCAAATTCAAATACCCTGGAAATACTATTTGGGAAAACATCAAATCACTCTCATAATTTATTATACTCTTTTTTTCCACAAATCTAATGTAACTCAATTATATTATGTAAGCATATGTAAAAATCACTGTAAATATTTAAAAACTATACACTGGCTGAAGAACTTTGGTAGATTGCCCTTTGGTACTCACCAATGACATTTATTATTATTATTTGAGACACTTGATAGGTGAGTAGATACTTGTTTTGAGGTACAAAATTTGAAATGAATTGGTTTACATGCATAAATTTATATGCACAGTAAAAGTCCATAGTATATCAAATGGGACACCTGCTATAATTATTCTGATGGTGTTTTGTTGCACCAGATAAGCTCTGATCCCATGAATAGATCTGTCTCAAAAAAAGATCGCAATTAACTTTGCTATGCTCACCAGATGATGATGACTCAAATTTGCAGAGTAATATGCAGCGATTGCTCGAACCTTCTCAGAAGTCATAAACTCTGGGGGCAATTTTTCCAAAACTTCAGTTATTATAGTAATTCCTCTTTCTCTTTTCAATGGAGAATCACTGGTTAACAAATTATTTAGTAGTAATATAAAATCCACAAACTTGAGAATACCATTCTGGACATCTAAAACAGCCATTGGAGCTCAATTGTTTTTTCTGTAAATTATATTCACTCACCTTCTGCGATTTTCATACACATTTCTTTGAGATAAGAGTCTTCTATATTTACATTTTCCAATAAATTTACAGTAAATTCTGGGTCCATTACTTTAACAGCTCAAATTTTTTGGCTACTTTTTCCTTCCAATTTGCTTTCGACAATCTAGATTAAAAATACAATTTAAAAGTCTACAGTAGAACACATGTTCCTATTACTTGACATCGGCGATATCAGCACATTTCATATTTCATATTTGACTTAATGTTTTTATTTTTCTATTCATATCTTCACGTGCCCAACACCCCGATACCGATACCTAAGTCCGAAGTAAGTATTCTCCCGGTATCGGAAAACTCGTGCCGACTTAGTAAATTTTATTTTGAGACGGAAACATAATATGAGATATTTTCACTGCTCGTCAGTAATCAGTTAGTGAGGTAGTATTCAGTGAAGAGCGAAGATAACAGGTTACGCTTTTTTCTTCTTTCGAGCTGCCTTATCGAGTTGACACTTTATATAATACTGTGCTTTTTTTGTCACTAACATATTATTTCAAGAATCTTTAAGAAGGTTGGGAGTTTTTAGAGATTACAAACGATTACAAACATCGAATAAACTTTTGACTGTAAGTCGGGCGTACTACCACGATAGAAAGGCCGTGAGTTCGATTCCAACCTCGACCAGATATTTTTCTCGAAAAAATGTATGTACCTAGCTAGAGTTTGAAAGACGGACTGCGAATATCCATGGTGCTCCCTAGGTGGCTTGGGGAGTTATTAACATTGCCTACACAGAACGCTAGGTTAATGACCAAGGTAGTCGATGCAGTTGACACCCAAAAAATCAATCAATTGTAATAATCAAATGTTTTTCAAATTGACCATTGAGTGAATCCACCATAGTGGATTCACTGATTTATTCACTCAGTGCACTGAATGCGCATTATAAACGGTTGAATGAATTTGCTAGCCTTTTCATCATTTGCATGGAATTTTACTATCCTATGTTGTTAGGATAACTACCTTCCACCCTGAAAATTTATTACCAAGAACTGTATGAAAGACACAACTAGCGATAGACGAATGGCAAAGAACTTTTCCATTTTCTAAACTTCCAATATCTCTTGTAAGGCTCATTTGCATAAAATTACTCCATTGATTCAAACATGAATCCCTCAATTTGTTTTCAAGCAGTGAGGATAATGTCAAAATCGATTATATAGTATTTCTGAACAATGCTAATTTATAAAAGTGCTCATTTGGAGATGATAATTTTAGGAATCTAACTGAATTATTCATTTAATTGGCAACAAACAGGCTCGAAGCCTAATTACAAGTTACAAATAAGACATTAAACGTGCTTAGTATTTTATTTTAGTTTTGATTCATTTTTTAAACTCTGTTCATTTTTAGAGTACAGTACCAATTGAAAGAATCAACATTTGTAAGCGTTTCAGTTTTTAAATTCACGGAACAATAATTCGTTGAGTTCACGTCTCAACCTAGACGTAGTGATATCATATATATCACAATTTAATCTATCGGAGCAACTTTCATATGAAGTACATTTGCTATCCAAAATAGTACCTCTAGAATAAATTAAGTTTTGTCTTAGTAGAGGAACAGAGAAATTTTTTTGAATGATTCAATGCAATCAATTCTGTTGTTTAACAAATATGACATGAAAACAATTTTTCTCTGTTGCATTCTTCCTTCCAATTTTTTACTCAGATTTGAAATAAATCATAAATGGTCTTCATTTTTCCACTATGGACATTTGTTATTTATGTTATAAATACATTATTTGGCGTTGGAAATTATGATGATAACTTCACCATTTTTTCGTCATCAGAAGAATTGAGCAATCCCTTAGAGTCTCTTAATATACTTGGGTGGCACCCACTTGTTTATTCTACCAATGAAAACGATATGTGTATGTCATATTTTTTGTTTAGGTACGACATCTTTGTTTACTTGGAAATATTTGGCAACGTAAAAAATGGGGACAATGAAATCTATTTAGGAATAAGTAAGGTTAATTTGATTTTTTAGATGAAAAAGTTGAAACTTTGTATGAAACTGTGAAAAATTCAAGGAAAAATAGAATCAAACGGTTAAAATTGATTAATGTGTTCAAAACACCACTGATTAGAGAGGAAAATGATAATAATTTACTGTCTATACCTCAGTTCTATTTTTATAACTTGACCAACACAAATAACAGATGTGATACTTCCATAAGATTAAACCTTAATAAACATGGATAAAGAAAAAGCTGATAGAAAATATTCTTGGTCGGAACTTAAAGGAGTAGTGGGTGATCTGAGGAGGCAACTTTCGACTTTATCAATTATGGTTCCAACTTCCATTACATTTAGAACACTCCAGGATGGTAGAACGAGAATTTATTTTCTGAGCACTCCACATAATGGTTGGGAAACAACTCTGTTATTTGCCGATGTACCTAACACCAATCAACCAACCAGTTTGAGACTCCAGTGGCAATGTGTGATAGAATCAAACTTTCCCAGTATTTCATCGTCGAACAAGTTTTCCAGAGAGGAACAATTGCTCTGGGAGCGAAAACGTATGACCACCTGGGGTATCAATTCATATGAAATCCACAGCGATTCAGGGAAAGTTGTGTTTCCTGCAGCAAGCAGCTTGTTTCAATGTATAGATAGTGGATATACAGTGAGAAAGCTTTTTTTAATACTTATACAAAATCTTTTGGCTGATAACTAGTGGTTTTAATGGCTCGTTAGTTTTTGAAACATTTTTCATTAAACTTATGTATATTTTGTCACGAATTTGAAGCCAAAACTTGGTGCTCTGGTCTGATTTTGGAGATATGGCTACTCAAAAGTCTAAAAATGGGGTTCCTGGGGTTCACCCATTTAAATTTTTTTACAAAACAGACCCCCATTTCTTTAAAATAACCCCTATTTTGAAATCAAGTTCTGTATGATTTATTCTCTTCTCTAGAGCTTTTGTTATTATTCCATAGCAATATCACAAAAATTCAAATCAAGAAATGGAAATAGTTTTGCCAGATTTTGAAAATTTTATCTAGGGTTATCCTAAAAGAAAAATATCACTCATTTGAAAAAAAAATCCCTTTTATTCATTAACCTGTAAGTGGTAATTTCTTGTCAATCCAGAGTTCTTTTCAATTAAATACTACCTAAACTACAAACATGAATTAAATTGACCCCTGTTGAGCTAGCAGAATCACTTTTGATTATCATATTTATTTTCAGGTCATATCTCACACTAATTCTGTACCCTACTCCAGAATTTTTCGCTATTCATTCAACAGAAAAGAAAAATTTCATTGAATCAGACTACTCTGTAATTTTAGTCACTGTTTAGACTCCTTTTCCCTTTACTTGAGGAGGTAAAATTTAGTACTTTTTGACAAGAAATACAATAGAGTTGCATCACTCGGCGATGAGAGGGCGCTACAATTTTTTCAATGGAAGTAGGGTTTAATATTTGTTTTAAAAATCAGACAATTGATAAGTATCATAATTTCAAGAAATGAATGTATTCAAAACTCACTCTAATTTCTTCCAATAAATATTCAAAAGGTTTACCATTCACTTATTAACATCAATGAAGTCTGTTTACAAATTTATTTCTCCCATTATGAAGTTATTCACGTATCCCCTCTAAAACATCTGGAGGCGTTATATCAGATGATCTAGCGGGCCTGTAAGGAACCACTTTTGCATATCCTGACAACAAAGTCCGTTTACAAATTTATTTCTCACATTATGAAATTATTCACCCATTCCTCTAAAACATCTGTAGGTCATATCAAGTGATCTAGTGGGCCTTAGTGAGGGACCACGTTTGCATATCTACTGGTTTGAATAATTGTCAACTAGACATTTTAAAACAAATCAGTCATAGCTCATCTCGCTGAAATGTAACATCATTTGAAACTCATTTGGGTTTGTGAATTATACAGGCAGGGTCTTTCGGAATGACCCGCTAAATCACCTGATATGACGCTTATAAATTTTGTTTGACCTTGATATCTCATCCCATTTGGGATAAGATATTGTTACGTTTTTACCGTGGGTTCAATAATAATTGACTACACTGAACAATAATCAAACTCAATTTTATTTCACTTTCGATATAACAAAACACTTCAACTAAAACTATTTGAATGTCTATCGCCTTTTTAAATCGCTCCATGTACCGCACTGTACTCGCACTAGACTGTCTTGACGGGCGGCAGTCGAAGGTGCTAGATTTTTCCTTGGAATTCCATCGAACGACGGTAACGGTGTTCTCGACACAT
>WOGR01006273.1:0-13190 GCA_015342045.1 Leptinotarsa lineolata | reverse complement strand
AATTGTTGGGTGGCTGTCACGTTGAGTGGGGTGAAGGAAGGGAAATTTTTTTTATGTCACAGAGTGTCTTTTCGAATACATAAATCGACATGTTTCAGGGTTTTTCTTGAAAATGGCTAATAACGTAGAAAATGAATTTATCCGTTACATATGGTGCTTACTGTATATTTCGAATCAAAACTAATTTTCTGTTAAAGGTACTGAATATAATAATTAATTGAATATACAAAATTGAAGAGCATCAAAGTTACTCACGAGTCAACTTAATCTACCTTAACCCACTAGATTTAAATAGAATTACGTCGGATTTAGTAATGTTATACTTTCAGTACCCAGAAAGTTTACTGGGTTTTTTTTGCGTAGATATTGTTTCCGATAATTATTCAATAATACATTAATCCGTACTTGAATACCACTTGTTGATGAACAAAAAATATTTCACAAAACACGAAATCTTGGCAGACATCTCGCATTATTCCCAATACCTCTATAATTATAATTTGTGACATAATTCGAAATATAACGCGTTCCCGAAATAACTGAGTCAAGTCACGATTAAAAATACATCGTTTAAATCTACCTCTTTCAAAGAGTGCGCGCGACGAGGACAAAATTATAAACGTACGTTATGTAGGAGAAAACGTCTGGGATAACCGGTGGGGGAGCGGGACGTGGGCTTTGCTTAACTTTGCCGAGGAATCGAACAGATTGAGCCAGTTTGCCAGTTTTCGTTTACGTACCAGCAGCGACGGTTAGTGTTCCGGATTTTTAAATGAAAAACTTCGACATGAATGTTATATTCACTTGATTGCATCTTAGATTTTCACTTGAAATAACATAACCTAGCCCTTTTCATTTCACAGGTGAACCAGGGGCTTCAACACCAGACCGTCTCCGATTCGCAGTACGCGCTGCCCATTAAAGCAATTCAATCGCAAAGCGCTCCTCCAGCAAAGCAGAACTTGGATTCTATGCTAGGGAACCTACAGGCAGACATGAGCCGCCAAGGAGTTAACACAAGTCAGAAGGGATGCTGCAACGCCTGCGACAAACCTATCGTCGGTCAGGTAATTACGGCACTTGGAAAAACCTGGCACCCTGAGCACTTCACTTGCGCTCACTGCACCCAGGAGCTCGGAACCAGAAACTTCTTCGAGCGGGAAGGGAAGCCTTTCTGCGAACCGGACTACCACAACCTGTTCAGTCCCAGATGCGCTTACTGCAACGGTCCCATTTTGGATGTAGGTTCCATCATGTGCAACCACCTCTTGAATCATGGAAAACTTCTTATTCTTTTGCCTGATGGTTTCAGCTCAGGGAGAGTTTAAACCTTCGCAGAAGTTTCCATAAATTTCACAGTTGGTCTAATGGTTTGTATTTTTTACAGAAATGTGTCACCGCTCTGGAGAAGACATGGCATACAGACCACTTCTTCTGTGCCCAGTGTGGCAAACAATTTGGAGAGGATGGTTTTCATGAACGCGAAGGAAAGCCATACTGTCGCGATGACTACTTTGATATGTTCGCTCCTAAATGCGGTGCTTGCAATCGAGCTATTATGGAAAATTACATTTCCGCTCTTAATTCGCAGTGGCACCCTGATTGTTTCGTGTGCAGAGTAAGTATAAAGTATATATGATGAGACAAATCTAATAAAACAGATATTATCATCAAGAAGTCATCTGTTAACTCTATTGGAATTTCAATTCCGAATTCTGAGTCATTCTAGTTGATTTTGAAGTTTGAATGATTGATGAGTAATCATTTTTCCAAATTTCAAAATTGATAACATTCAGCATTTCACCTTCTCTACATTTTATTAGGATTGCAAGTTGCCTGTCCAAGGAAAATCATTTTATGCCGTGGAAGGTAAACCAGTATGTCCAGGATGCATTGGAGCGGAAGAAGAGGAAGACGAATAAAATGCCAACCCTTATGCCCCTTCTCAAAATATGCCCTTTCACCCTATAAAAATGCCCTCTTTCTGAATTGCCCTTGAAGTTTATTGTAGAATCTATATTTATATTTTAATAAAGGTTGATAAAAAAAATATAAACCAAAACAAAATATCAAAAAAAAATGAAAGAGATCACAAGTAATGAAAAAAGGCGGTAAAGTCCGAACACAATGTGGTGTGGAGTGTATTTCTCTTCATCATGAAGCTCCAGCCTCGGATATTATCAAAGTAGAGTTTATTTTTAGATGGTGTCTGCATGTAAATATTACTTCACACCAGCTTTATAGTTCTTCAGCTTGTGGTCTCTCTCTCTCACCCTGAAACATTAGAGAATAAAGAGGTATATGTACCCACTTAAAATAATTTCTCACTGCAGAACCTCGCATGGACTGAAAGTAATCTATGGTGTGAGGAAGAAATCTCATTCATAAAATAATTTTATATGTTAGATTCGTGATTTGATGACAATTGTAAATTATTTTCATCTTGCATCGATGAGTCATCGAAGAATGTTCAATGTTAAAAACTTTTTGTAGTTAGCTAACACTGACCTATCTCTCTAAAGATCATTTGGTGCAAACTTACATTTCTTTTTAACTTGCTCATTTATTTCATTGAAAGGGATTTACAAAATTTTTTTATTTTCGAAGATTATTTTTATGGCTTTTGAATTTTTTGTACGATGAATTTCCCACTTTCTTCATTGTTTCCATCAATGGTAACTCAAACGGAAAGATAAAGACTTCTAAATTATACTAGCGGGCTAATAAAAAAAAACAAAAAAAAATATTTCACTCATATTTTCACCCTTGCCTCTTCCACCCCCTTCAGTAGGGTGAGATCCATCTCTTGCATGGGATTAGGATAATAATTATTAATACAATTAAAGTTAAGATACATGTATCCATGCATTAAAGGACGCTTTTGCATATGCAGGTAATGAGGACTTTTTTGTACCCATATTACTACCGCGCGGAAATATCTCTTTTGAAAAATCAACAATTTCTCTTTTCAAAACTAATTAATTTTCAAAATTTGATGCGGCAGATATAGAGAAAATTGTGGAAAAGTCTTTCAAAAGAAAAAACCTTATGCATGTTTCACTTTCAAAACTAATTTTTTATCGTTTTTTGGCTACATTTAGTGGCTAAGAATATTTTAATCATGATTAATTCGGCTTTTTAATTTGATCAGAATGACCTTAATAAGAAGAATGAAAACACTTTTTTTTGTCTAATTTCCACTACGTTTATTAATTCTTAAGACCGGTTTCTGGGTTTAGCCCATTATCAAGTTGAACTAACTAACTAACTTTTTGGAGTGTGCACACGAATTATATGGGGTTACAGGTAGTCAAGGAGGCTAGCGAGTGATTAAATGAAATTATAGAGATTATCGGGGTTGCCGATAAATTCAAGAGTGGAGACCTACATAGATCGAGTTGCTCGTTTAGGGGTATATATTTCGGGTTTTTTATTGATTTATTAATTTTCATGGCTTCCAACAAATTCATTTTCTTCTCTTTATTATATGTGTGTAGAATTTTGAGATTATCTTTACTTATCTTGTGTTTTGTTTCTTGAAGATGTTCATATATTGTAGATTTTTTTGTCCAAACAGACGTGTTCACGAAGCCTTACGTCAAAATTCCTATTATATTTACATGTATTGTGTTCTCTGATATTAGGGTATATTTCACTTATAAGTGTTCTATGAGTTTTATCTGATATTTTCTTTTCTATTAGATAAACTGATACCTGATTGTTCAACGCAATTTGTTTGATTATTTTTAGTTCATCTTGGAAATTCTTTTCAGATAAAGGGTTTGTGACAGCTCTGTGTATCACTGACCTAAAGGCGGCTAATTTATTTGAGAGTGAACTGAAATTTTACTGTCTGTGAAGGTGTTTTTTCTGTAGATATTGAGTTGAAGACTATTATCAACTCTTGAAATATTCAAATCTATGAAAGTGAATTTCGTCATGCTGACTGTTAAGGAAGTTTATAAATGGAATAATTTGTCTGTTTGAACCATCAGAGTAGCCCACTAGTATGTCATCGACGTATCTGAACCAAAACACAATATGTTTCTGAGAAAGGGGGTTAATAAGGATGAGGGTATTTTCAAGTGTGTTCATGAAAATGTCTGCCGTCATGGGGCTTAAGGGTGAACTCATATGAAGACCTGAGTTTTGTAGATAAAATTTATTATTATATTTGAAGGTTTGTTTTAGGCATGTATTCAAGAGATGGCAAAATTCGATACTTATATATGGTTTTGTGTTACATTTATCTAATATGTCTTTCACTTGAAGGAAACATTCGTCTGTTGGAATGTTAGAAAACATGTTTTTTACGTCGAATGATACTGGTTTGATATTATTCTTGATATTCAAAAAAAATCTACAATGTATGAACATCTTCAAGAAACAATACAGAAGATAAGTAAAGATAATCACAAAATTCTATACACATGTAATAAAGGGAAGAAAATGAAATCGTTGGAAGCCATGGAAATTGATAAATTAATAAAAAACCCGAAACGAACAACTTGATTAATGTAGGTTTCCATTCTTGAATTTATAAGTTTGACAACCCCGGTAATCTCTATAATTTCATAGTTGATACCCCTATTTAATCACTACCTAGCCTCCCAGCCTATCAAAATCAAAATTCTTTATTGCCTACTTCTCTATAGTAAATCTAAGGTCCAATGTACAGAGTACATTATATACAATATTTACATCTCTACCACAAACGGGAATAGGTGGGGGATAGGAAAAGGATTGGTTAAAGAAAAAGAAGGATCAGCAGAATGAGACTTCAATATTGAGCCCCAGTACGTTCACAGGGTAAAGCGCGCCTCATAAACCCACAACAGGCCGATGGGAGGCGCCCCCGTTGGTGTAAGCGGGTGGCTCTCTGCCCAACAGAGCCTCATTTCAGCAGTCAGTCTAAGTCTTTCCGCTTCCTGCCGAGGCTTACGCGAGATTTATCGAGATGTTGCGATTCCGATACCTCATATCTAAATGTACTGAGTGGGTGTTAGAGGATTATCACTAGCCCCCTGGAAAAAGTTCATGAAAAAACCAGGTAAGAATAATTGTGATGTCACGAGAATACGTGAATTATCTTATCTAGCCTTTCCATGTACTGAGCGCGATCGCATTCGCGCAGTTCATGGAAGATATCAAGCATTTGATAAATCAGCCCGTGTTTACAGGGCTGATTATGATAACTCCTAAGCGCTGTGACGTCCCTCGTCAGCGGGCTTTTCGGTAGAAAAAACTTGAAGAATTTATAGGACAGTCTCTTGATATGTTCAGTGACCTTCTCAACTCCTGCCAAATCTAACAGATCATACAATGAAATGTATCTGTCACTGTTCGTGCAAATACGAAGTACCTTATCGTCTCGAGTCTCCGCAGAGTACGGGATAGGCGTACAACATAGCTGGTCTAATTACTTGTTTGTAAATTAGCAGCTTGTCAACACTTAACTTTGAGTTCCGTGCAATGAGCGGGTATGTGCGTTTAACCGCCGCACTCGCTCGTTGGGTATTTATTGTTAACTCCGTTCACATTCAATATACATGCCTTTATATTAAGCATTTAGAAGTAATAATTACCCGCTCTCCCTGCACCGATAGTGGATGAGGGAGGGGTGGTGACCCAGGGAATTGTTGTATCTCAGCTGTTTTTGTCCAGGGGTTGACATTAGGAAGTGGCGCAGGGACCAGTTTGGCGGCTGGTGCCTGAACCTGTTTTTGGGGTGGCGGTTGCCTGTCTCTCTGTCTGGCTTCGACCTCCTCCGCCTCTTCCTGATAGACTGGATAGTCTCTGAAATTGGCGGGGTGATCTCCACCGCAGTTGGCACATTTTGCAGGCTCCATACGGAGCTTTTGACATTCATAAGTCTGGAGCCTTTCAGCGCATTTTAGGCATCTCGGAGCCCTGAAGCAGTTGTTCGTAGCATGTCCCCAAATCTGACACCTTGTAATCCCTGCAAAATTTGAAAAGGCAAATTGAATATTTCAGGCTAATCAGTTTGTTACGGGAGGGTGTGAGTAAGTTCAACCCAGGCTTGATTAATAGCTATTTCTGATTACTTTACTATTAATCGAATAAACCATTAGTTTACTTGACTAATTCCAGTAGTTGGGCGCCAGGTTGCGAAAAGAAAAACCAAAGAGAAATATATAAATTTTACTCAGTTTGGATCGTAAGGCAAAATAAATATGGAAAACAATTAACAACTTTATTTCCTTTGGACAATATGGAAATATGTAAAATATATAAATTAGGTATATTCACAATTGTTCTGATTCTGTTGATTCTGTTCTGTACCTAGGCCGGCTGATCTAACCGTAATTCCTCAAAAGGCTGCAGAAACTTGTAACCATCCATTCTGACTCGAGATGGATTTAGAGCTCACGTGGGAATGTAAAATAAAAGTGTACATACCCAGAAAGAATGATATCTGGTTGACCTTGTAATCTAGAGTTAATTTCAATAAAATAGAGGTATTGAGTATTCTTATCAGATAAATCTCAAAACAAAATTGAAAAATGATCGAATTTGATAAGTTCAGTACTTGGTTAACCAATCAGGCCAGAGAAACAAAATCTCCCAAGTTCTCAAAGAGAAATTAATTTGACCACAAAAAGATCAGACAGAAAATAAATGCTTACCTGAGGAATTGTCCTGGAAAGTTACTGCCTGAATGTCACCAAGCAATCACTTAGCAACTTCAGTTGTCTTGTCCACTTCCAAAACTCCTGGTAATAATGATAACCTCACTGCAGCAACAGGTAGCTCGAGAATGATATTTCACAGGTATCTGAAATTTTACTAAGCATAGATACTGTTTTTTTCACTTCAAAGATGAATGAGGTATGCGAAGAATTTCTTCTTAGAACAATTTTAGCCGAAAATATCTCAAGGAATAGATAATTTTGTCAATTACAAATCTTCACACCACTCCAAATTTCATCGATGACTGAAATAATCCAGCATAAGATAAATTGAAAGCTATAACCTCCAATCGCATGCAGCGTAATTTTCACAAATTAAGTAAGTAAAAGATTTCTATTACTGAATGGCAAAATCCAGGAGAGACAAAAGATATACTCAAATCGATCTCATCAAATTCACTATGAATAAAGATATAAAGATAATAGGAACAAAAGGTTAATACGTACCAGATATCAACCGTTCTATCCAAACACTCGAAGGGAAGAGAGCTTCAAATCGTTTTCGTCGAAAAACGAACCGATTCTTTTATTGCGTTTGTCAGATACCGGCAGCAGTGACTATAATACCAGTTACGGAGTAAAAATATGGTCGAAATTGTGGAGATGTGTGTGTGAATGTAAAGAAATATTCGTTATAACCTATGACATTGCACCAATCTCCTGCTTTTATTTCGTAACTACCATGTTACTCTGGTATGGAGGACACATGAAACGTTACGTTTCAAAAAATTAAGGGTGGTGTCCTTGTCAGTAACGACCATATATAAGGGGCGTCTATTCGTTCTCAGCCTATATACGGCCGAAATGTTGACTTTGCGTTCAGTTCAGAGATCATCCTCAATTTTCTCTACCGGTGGAGCATAGTCCAACCCCCAGAGGACAAACTCATGTGTTTTGTCCTCCGGCAGGGTGTACGTGTGAAATTCCGCTTGTGCACCTCGAATCGTGTTAACGATTGAGTAATGATCCTTGCGCGTACGCGCGTATACAAGCGTGGATCTCCCGGTATATTTTACCGAGATATCTTCCTCCAATTGTTTTTTCAAGTTTTGCATCACATTTTTGTTCATGGATATATTGTTCCTTGAACATCAATAGGAGGAAGGGTCTTCGTTTTTGATTTAGTCGGCCTTCTGGTTCTGGCTTCAGAGGATACCGGTGGATCCGTCTCTACACTTGTGTCGCTCAAGGGGTTCGGGTGTTGACCTGTTTGATTGCAGTAGGCGTTTCCCTTGCGACCCTTCTGGGACCACAAATTCCTCTCTGTTTTGGTGGGTGTAGGAGTAGAAAGGGGGGAAAGTCTTCCTTCTTCTTCTTCTCGGGCGACTTCATCAGGGCGGCTAGCCTCCAGCCTCGTGATTTCCTTCTTGGCTTCTGGTAAGCACAAGTCCCTGTAGTAGTTTCTCACCGCTTCCACCTGGGTTTCTCTCATTATAGTTAAGAAAAAATCTTTGAGTACGAGATCGAACTCTATTTTTGCGTTGAAATATATATTTACCATCTCATTTATTTTTTCCAGTGTATTTCTTTCGATTTTCGATGGCATTAATTTTCTCCTGGATCTCGTTATACGTTTTGAAGAGGTTTTTCAATGTATCCGTCTTTGTTGTAGAGACAGGCGAGGTACGAGGAGAATTGGAAGGTCTTCTTGTCCTCCTTCTTTTCCTCTTTCTTGGGGTGGCGTCTTCTTCATCACTCTCGAAGATTCAGCAATAGGTTTGGTTTCGCTTCTCTTTGGGAGAAGCTTAACTTTTTCCGAGTTATTTTGTAGTTTCTTGCTCACATTGACTGCTTTCGTCTCCATATTTTTCACTAATTGGGATAGCTCCTCTATGTGTATGCCTTCATTTTCACCTATTCTAAACATGACAGAAGTGGATTGTATTTTTGGCGATGGAGACTGGTTTGTGTTAGCCTGGTCCCTAGGAGTATTGTCCATTTTCTCAGGGATTTGGTGTATGGTATCCATGTCTAGCTGGAAGCGGAATGTCTCCTCTGAGAAGACTCGGTGCGTTTCTGTGACTATGGGTAGAATATTACTTATTTCCATATCTCGTGTAAAGGTGTATGTCTCAGTATCAGGTAAGGGTAGTGTTCCGGGGTTAACCAGTACTTCTACTCCTATGGGTTGTGGTATTTTAGGAGTTACTTCAGTGTTGTCCTCAACGCGACCTGTGGCCGCTTCATTGATTTCGCAGGGCTACGATCCGGCCCCACTGTGTGGCTTCTTCATGCCCCCTACGAGATCAATGTTACTTTTCTCCAGGTCAGTTACTTCCATTTTTTCGATGTTTCCTGGTTCATTTGCCTTATTTGTCTTGATTTCCTGGTTTTTGGGATCCCCCTTTTTGCCTGAACCCTTCTCTGTTTCGAATTGTGAAAAGTCAGGTTGTTCTGAGGTAGTGTCTCCCTGTATGTTTGGTGTTCCCATGTCCTGTATTGCATCAATCTTGGATCTCGTTGGAGTCCCGAGTATGTCTTTGTGCGTCTTGAGTTTAGTAAAGATCTTAGATATCTTCAGGATTTTTGGAGATATCTTTTTCTCTTCAACGCTATTACTACTAGGGCCGCTTAGTGAAGAGGTGTCACTTAATAGACTCTCTCTGTCACTATCCGGGCCTTTCAAGTAGAATGGTTTGTATCATGGGGCCTGAGGTCTAGTGGAACACTCAGTTTTACTCCTAGACTTGTTTGTATTTACAGGATTTTTGATAAAATCCTTTTTTGGAGAGGCTCCGGGGTGCGGTCCCGGAGTTGTTTTTTCCTGTCTTGTATACAGTCCCTAGAACTTTTAATTTATTCACACTCTCTGTCGGGAAGTGTGGTGAATATTTCTCTTTCGAAACACTAATCAAAAGGGTAGTGAATTCGGACTCAGCCACAAAGTTGGTAAAAAGTATGGTAAAAAAATTGACTCGCACGAAAAATAATTACAAAGATACTATAAGTGAATAACAAGGACACTTTTTGATTCTACAAGAGCAAATCGACTGTATTCGGCGACTGTTAGCAGCGAACTCCCTAGCCTACCCGTAACCCCATATAACCCGGGTGCGCACTCCAAAATTTAGTTATTACTTGAGAATGGGTTGAATCCTCGTAACGGGTCGTAAGAATATAAAACTAGTGGAAATTAGACAAAAAATGATTTCATTCATCTCATTGAAGTCTTCTTGAAAAGCCTCATCTGATGACGGAATTATAAAACCTCCATGAATCATAGATCTGAATGCCGCTAATTTGTGTGGTAGTAGACTGAGAAATTCCATATTCAGTCCATGAAAGTGTTTTTTATCTATAGATGTAAAACTGTAATTCATTATCGAGTTTTGTAATAGTGAGATCCAGGAAGTTGATCCAGCAAGTTAATGCTGTCATTTTGTTCCATTTTGACTGTGAATTTCATCTTATCGTGGAGAGTATTGACAAAGTTCAAGAATTGATTTATCTGTCTCTTCGACTCGTAAAAACCCACGAGGATATCATCCACATATCTGAATCAGAATCAGATGTGTTTTTATGATAAGGCATTCTTCAGGATACGCGTGTATTCCAGGTTGTCGTTAAAAATATCTGAAAGTGAGAGACTCAGCGGTGACCCCATTGGAATAATTTTTTTCGAAACAGGTATCAAAGAGGTTGCGTAGTTTTTCAGTGAGGTAACATTCAAAATTTACACCAGCAAACACCGTTATAAACTCTATAGACCTAGCCAATAAGCTGACAAATATTAGCAACACTAATAACATTAAATTGGTATATTTTGATGTAAAAAACACGTTTCCAAACGTTCCAACAGACGAATACCTCCCTCTGCTGAAAAATATATTAGATAAACCGAATTCCAATCCATATATCACTGAAGAACTATGCAACCCCTTTGATACCTGTCTTAAACAAAATTATTCCAAGTATAATGAAAATTTCAACCGGCAAAATTCAGGCCCCCAATGGGGTCATCGCAGACCCCCTTACTTTCAGATATTTTTATGGACAACCTAAAAAATACGCGTATCCTGAAGAATACCTTATCACAAATACATATTTTATTCTGGTTCAGATATGTGGATGATATCCTCGTAGGTTTAAACAGCTCGAAGAGAAATATAAATCAATACTTGAATTTTCTCAACCAACACTCTCCATGACAAGATAAGATTCACAGTCGAAATGGAATAAAACAACAGCATTAACTTCCTGAATTTCTCTAGTACAAAAATCAGTAATAAATTACAGTTTAACAGATATAGAAAAAACACTTCCACGGACTGTACAGTACCTATGGAGTATTTCAGTCCACTATCACACAAATTAGCAGCATTCAGATCTACGATTCATAGAGCTTTTATGAGTCTGTCATCAGATGAGGCTTTTCAAGAAGAAATGGAGATCATAAAGCATATAATATATAACAACCACATTGCTTAATTGAAAAACTGTTCTCCAATAAGAACCAAAAGTTAGTAGATGAAGAATTTATGTACGAGCAGAGAAGGATGGAATAAGTATCGGAAATATTCAAAGAGCATGACCCCCTTTGGGACTCCGCCTCACCCCTCGGACCTTGACTCCTGAGCCCCCTTTGTCACGTTCCAGTCACGTGGTCATCGCTAGCTGACAGAAATCAAATTAAAAAATTTATAGGTTTGAGATTCGAACCCAGGCCGTCGGCATGGTAGACGTCCTTAGCCTCTATACCACCGAGAGATCTTGGAAGTAATTGCGAAATGTTGATATTTATGGCGGTTGTTTTGTCGGCTGTTATCTGAGATTCAGAGTGATGAATGGAAATAGAGAAGATTGGATTGGGGATCAGAAAGTTTTAAAGACCGTAGTTGAATTATAAAAATAATGTAGATGAAAATATGAGAAGTGTAAAGTGATATATTGGTAATAATGAATGAAAAATCAGATTGAAGAAAAAAACATGGGGGTGGGCATTAAGTAGAGTATACAGGGTGCGTCAAAATACATTTGAGAAGAAAAATGACAGTTTAACGAGGCTGTAACATTTTATCGTGCAATTCCCTAATGTAAATAGGGTGTCTCAGAATGCATCATTGAAGAAAAAAAGCATGTCGGTTTAATGGTAGTGTAGCGTTTCAACGTGCGATCCCAGTGAGGAGCGTATATATTTAACGTTCGAAGGTGGAGAAAAATACGTTGTTTTGCGTGCGTTTCGAGCGTTTTTCGTGCGTTTATTCTTTATCGTTTCGTCGTCATTGTCGTAGCCGTTTTCGTGCCTGATTAATTGTACACTATTAGTAAGTTACATTGAATATGAGAATGGGAGGAGAACGATGTTACGTACGTAGGTGGTAACGAGGCTGTAACGTTATAACTTACGATCCCTCAATGCGTATGGCGTGTCTCGAAATACATCATTGAAGAAAATAACATGGCGGCAATGGAACGGACATCAAGTGAAATATACAGGGTGCGTCAAAATATATCATTTGAGGAAAAAACATGACAGTTTAGTGAGGCTGTAACGTTTTACCGTGCAATCCCTCAATGTGTGTATGGTGTCACAAAATACGTTATAAACATGGGGTCGGCGAAACGGATATTGAGTGCAGTATACAGGGTGCGTCAAAATATACCATTCAATAAAAAACATGACAGTTCAACGAGGCTATGAAGTTTTACCGTGTGATTCTTCAATAAGTACAGAGTATCTCGAAATACATCATTTGAGATTAAAAAACATGATGTGTGTGAAAAAAATACACAATTTAAGGAAGGAAATTCTGAATGATCCATGCACCAGACACTTCAAGGTCATATCGCCTTGATTTTACTTAACAAAAAAAAAGCAATTAATACGTCATAGTGGTGGGGGAGGCCAAGAGTCGGCTGTTTGCATCTACTACTAAATTTTGAGTGGCTTTATTGAATCAATTCTGCTGGACCATCTTGTCTCTTAACCCGGGGACATTTTTTCTCAGAATATCCCACCTTTTTGTGGATGACGAAAGAAAATTATATAACTCCTGCACAAGATTAAAAAAGTTTATTTTAGCATCTGACACTTCAGAAGCGTCATTTACTTTTAAGTTCAAAGTATGAGCCGCACAAGGTACAAAAAAAGCTCTCGGATTTGTTTCAAGAACGCGTTTTTGAAGCCCAACATGCTGTCCCTTCATGTTTGCTTCATTATCATAACCTTTCCTTAACTTCGACCTTTTTTGAAGTTGTGTTAAGGACAACATACCTCAGAAAAAGACTAATTTGCTCAGTATGACTAGTGTCTGGTGTACAATCTAATAGTATTGAAAAATATCTTGAACTGCGAACCATTTCTAAAATATTATTTCTTACTTCAGACGACCATAATTCAATTATTTCATTCTGTATTTGCACGACTAAATAATGACTCATTTTGACAGATTTTTTGGGAGTTACACACTCGGCTAACGTGCTGTCTCATCACTGAATCAAAAGAGGCAATCATTTCAACAGCTTTTAGAAAATTTCCAT
>WOGR01006272.1:0-13190 GCA_015342045.1 Leptinotarsa lineolata | reverse complement strand
CCCCGGTTTCATGTTTATCTGCAATTATTGATTTTTATTGAAAAGGACACAATGTCTAACTCACTTCATACATACCTCTTTCATTAAATTTTCTTTAGTTTTTTGGCCCATTCTGTCTCCACTTTTCCTAGGCTTTTCAAATGAACCAAACTCGGTGAATTTTGATGCAATAACTTGAACATACTTCGATGTGGTTGTCGTCTTTTGGGATACAAGTTTAAATACATTCCCGATGTCCTAACACTATTTATATCATTTTGTAATAAATTTGTATCGTATCTCTTTTTTCTTCATTCGTGAAAGCCAATTTTCACCAAAAATTCAATGACTTGTACAATAACAAAATGTTATTGAGTGTAACAAATTGAAAGTCAAATTTAGAAACATCCGACGAGAAGACCGACGGAACCGTCCACAATCTTTTAGTTGTTCATTCTCAAATACTCCAACCAGGGCTCTTGCGATTTTTCATTGTATACTAATTTTACCACAATTTCCGGCGAAATTGATTCAGGATTCTCAGGAATTTCGTTTATGTCTTGGTGTAAACCAAGAGAAACTACTGGGCGTTTTGATGCGCGTAATTATTGAATATTTATTCCACTGTAGCGAGATTCAGCCCGAAAAATGAAGTAAAAAATGTAGCTCCCAAAGCGTGTTTCCAGCATCAAAAATTCTGAAGAAATGATAGATAGATAGATTTTATTAATCCTTTTTGCTACATAATGTGTAGATGAGATAAGTCATAATTGTAGTTAAGTTATAAACATGCATATAGATAACATACAAAGGTATAAACAAACATACAAGTAAATTCTAGGTCTAGATAGAATGCAAGTAATATAAGTTTCACAATAAAATAATTTTGTCCAGGCGTCACATAAAATCCTATGAAATAATATAATTATTATAATTATGATATAAGTCCAGATAAGATGTGGTTGAAAAACATTATATAATAAAAAAAAGAAAAAAAAATAGGAATCACCAGCTTGCTTAGAAACAATGAATAAAGAGAGATTACAAGTACATTTTGAAATAAAGTCGTCAAATGAAATACTATCGCCCATTGCTTACTTCAAGTTTAAATTCGTCTACTGTGTAAAAACCCTTTTCTGATAAATAACGTTTCAATTTCTTTTTGAAGGTATGAGGAGACAGAGTCTTTATATCGTTTAGCAGTAAATTGTACATTCGAATGCCGGCAAATTTAGGAGATTTTTCATATTTTGCGTGATGATGTTATCGTGTTATGATCATATCTCTTTTTCTTATATTATAGTTATGTCTCTCTGTTTTTGTATGGAGAAGTTCTTTATTTTCATGTTTTTAAAATGTACAGACATGCAACTGTCAATATATTATTTTGTTGGAATATATTTGAACATGAAGTTCTAAAGCCTAAATTAAATATCAATCTCAGCAGTGCTTTTTGTTTTATAAAAATCATGTCTGATCCAGTAGCTCAAGTACCCAGACCGAAATGTTTTGATACATAATTGAGTGAAATTTGGCATAATAAACTGATATCAGTGAATTTGTATCTAACTTGCACTCAAGAGATTTTATCAGGTAGTATGATTGATTCAAGTTCTGTGTGTGTCAATTTCAACACTTACAATGGGCTATATCTCACGAACGAAAGCTGATATCGAAAAATGCTTGAAACCGTTTTTGAGATAGTAAGGGGGAACTAAAATGACATGAAAGAGAAGTCACCCTTATCAACCCCAGAGGCCCCACCCACCAAAACTCAAAAACTTCAAACTGCAAACTCCTACTTGTGATACATCATGCTATCTAATGGTGTAAATAATAATTATACAGGTTGAAGCAATAATTGTGAAAATTTGGCTTGAATGGAAAATTTAATGAGGTTTTTGTTGAACTGCAAATTTATTAAGAATGTCAATTAACTAAATATTCAAAGTGGTTTCCGTTGTTCTGTAAACAATAATACAGCCTATTTTCAAATTCTGCACGAATTTTGGCAAATGTTATTCTAGTAATGTAGTAATGGTGCGACATGCTTGCGTAATTATTTCTCACAATTGCCCAAGTGACGCAGGGTGAGTTTTATAAACAACTGACTTGAGGTGACCCCCACAGAAAAAAGTCAGGTGGCGCAAGGTCTGGTGACCTCGGTGGCCACTCAATAGGATCTCTCCTTCCAATCCATTTGTTCGGATAATTAAGTATCCAAGCAGTGCCCAACTGGAGCTGCATAGTGAGGAGGTGCTCCATCTTGTTGGAAGTGCAGCAAATCTTCGTCAACAGCTAGGTTGCCTTGGTCGTCCCTATGGTTCTTTAATTCATGCACAATAAAAGGTTCGATGGTGTTTTCCAGTATATCGAGGTAAATGTCGCCAATTGAGCGTGACCTTCTCTGAATCGATGCGGGTTCGCAACACTCCAGTACCGACAGTTTTGTTTACTCACATTACCATTCAACATAAAAGTACATTCATCACCGAAACAAATATTTTTTAACATTCTCGGTTCAACGCGAATTCTTTCAGTCATGAGTTCACAAAACTCAATTCGTCGGTCTGGATCATCATCGCCTATTTCTTGAAGAATTTGTGTTTTGTACGTGTGAAACTCATGTCCATGTCCTGTCCATGGACAGGAGGAGCATGGGAAAGCACAATAGATACAAAGTAGGTTAAATTAGTAGAAAGTTGACTCTTAGTAATAGTTAACTCTTGATAACAGATCACCAAATATTAAGTTTACCTATGAAATTGAAAACAACGAGGATGTCCATAGGCTTATTTTGTTTCTCTTGAGTAAAGAAAGGTACGATATTGAGAAAAATTTCATTTGGGACATAGCTGGAAGCAACGGGCATTCTTCAAATCTAGTACTGAGTTAGATAGGTTAACGTAAATTTAGGGAGGATCTTCGTAAATTTTCGACTTCTCAAAAATACTTAAATTTAAAGTTTATTATCCTTCCCTATGATTAGATCGTATTTTTGATTCACAATTTCCATTCGAAATCATTGAGGTGTATCGGAGAGTGAAAGTGTACCCTGTAGACACTAGTTTTATAGAGTTAGGTATTAGTTTTCTTTATCTACTGAAGACCCCAACTTGGTTGGTGAAACTCGCGTTGAGAAGAATATTGAACTTCTGGTGATTGCGCAAAGTACTTATTTTCGGATGTTTTTTAATGTTATTTTATTTATAATTTGTATCTGACTTTCAATATATTTCAGTTCACGGCTTTTTCAAATTCATGATATTCTGAGATCTTGGGTATTTCATAATTTGCTTGGATTGAGTCATCATATTTTTTTACAATTAGCTAGTTTTTTAATTCGACAATGGCTTAGCTGAATCGTTCAAAGATGAAACGATTTTAAAGTTAGATAATAATGTTTTTGTAGTACCGCATTAAGGAACTGAAATGTTTCGGAAAACTTAAATCCAGTTTTATTGACTCAATTTCCGGAAAATATACCTCATTTTCAAACCCACCTCTGTCTTTTCTCAGTAGACACTCAATCTGTCTTTTCTCAGTAGACACTCAAATTCTTTCAATCGGAAACTTCTTGGATGAATAGCTATACATTATCTGACCACATTGAACATTTTTTCTCAGCATTAGGCCGATACCCAAAGTTAATTAGAGAGTGTGAGTGCCTCGGTACGGACGGGCGTGGTTCTCTGTTACCGTATGTACTACATGAACATTCGTTACTCTGCGGGTACGTGTTTTCTTTCGCTGGGCCGTATTTCCTGGTAACGTGTTCAGATTTATATCGATCCGAGAATTTATGAATCGATCGTGTGCTCTATTAGAATTCGTGCTAGATGCAGAATTTGTTCTTATCCGCACGGTTGGTGGTACCGCAGTACTGTGGAGGAAAAATCGGTTGGGAATATTGATAGAAAAAATAATTTTCAAGTACATTTCAAAAGTGATTTCGTTCACCTTAATGAAATCCAAATACAAAGTAGATTAGTGAAAATTAAACTAGCGGACGATTTTTTGAAGTTGGTTTTCAGAGAAAAAATTGCTTGACTATACTTCGTTTGAAAGGTCATCACTCTTTCGACACTACTAATTGATACTGAACAGAACTTCTATAGGTATATCCAAAGTGAGTAAGTAATATTCAACACTCCACTGCACCCTACGTGGATTTATTATGGCTCAACTGAAATTCGATCAAACGAATCCAGCTTCATAACTAAGCCGATCAACTTATTTGGTGAATGCTCCTCAAGATCAGATGGAGACAGTAAAACTCTATCAAATAATATGAACTTGATTAGGCTCGCGGCGGGGCAGTATGCGTTTCATTATCTTTCAAACAGAAATGTGACGCACTGTCTTCCGACAATCATATAATGATTCAATGTTTGTTTGAGAAAGTTTGAAGTGATGCTAACAACAACTTTTGGTCCGATGAAACCGCTGGCAGCGCTCTCATTTGCAAAAAAGGCAGTAGCTTCTTTATCTCCCAGGTCAGTGTGATCAGTGAAAATTAGTTGAGATTTCCTAGTATCTTGCAGCAGGAGGCATTAGAATATTCCTGCCGGGTGAAGTGCCTTCCGTGGAAGTAAGAAAGAGTCCTTCTAAATAATGGCCCCATTCTAAGGTGTATGTATCCGCATCGAAAAGGTGTTTGAATCTGATCCTATTTGGAAACTTTAAGACACAGGGCGCCTTATTTTCATTGACAATCTTTGTGACTTTACTGTGAGGCACTTCCGTGATGGACCTCCTTTACCCAACTAAACGCGGGATCCTTTATGGACTATGTAGTAACCAAAGGATTCGACCCCCAGTCTACAGAAGAGATGTATGTCTACTAATCGAATCAGTGATATCTTATTAATCAAAGTTTCATTTTCGAAATTCTTACTCAACCTAGATTTTCCACAGTCTACATAAAGGTTGGGTTCAAAAAAGAGGCTTTGGCCCCCTTCTTTACCAAAAGATCAACTTCCCTACTTCATTTAATTTCCTCGTGATCTGGTACCTTCATGAAGGTTACTAAATATTTCCCTGCTATTGATAATCACCTGTCTAATGAAATAGATCATTTCGCCAGGAGTACCTCTTCTGCACATATTTTTCAATGAAGATGGGGATGCTTCTTCAATCTTGGATCCATCGGTATACCATTGCAAAGCGTTTTCATTCAGCTGCGGCTGCTATGATGCGTTTGGCGGCTGTTTATGGCCATTTAATTGGCAATGAGTCTCATGCCTAACGAACATTACGTCTGTGGGTTTCGATTATCGATTCCAGAGATATCAGATCCAGAATCATCATATAATGATGTGATTTTGCGTTTACGTATGTATCTAGAAGGCTGCTCCATTCATTACACGACCTGAAGCAGAAAATCTCTAAAAATTATTCCCCTATTTCCAGTCAGGCGCGTTGTTGTTCCATTTTTGACTAGATGTTAGTGCGTGATAGGTTTGATAACCTCTGAATATAATCAGTACTTTACTTTTGGCTTTAAACACCATTCCTATTGCAATATTTTGCTTCATATTCAGATTATGTGACTGTGTGCGTACGTTTCAATCATAGTTGAGGCTCTATGTGCTTACTTTGGCCTCATGGTGAATGGAATTAGCTTCATTTTGCTAGTATTGACAGGGAGGTTTCCTACTATAGTCCAACCTTGGATCAGATTTTGGACCGTTTAAATGCGTTCTGAAACAACCCCATTATGCTTTATTCTTATGGTTACGACTAGGTCATCGGCATAACCTTGTGTTTTTAAGCCCTGATTGTGCATCATTGTGAACAGTTGTAGCTATAGTCTATACGAAGTCAATCCGAACAGTATCATCAAACACTAATGTATCACGTCGCTCATGCCATATACAGAAACTGCCGACGTTCGGTAACTATTTAGTTTTTGGGCCATTCGAATTGACTTCGAGCGATCTACTGATGGATTCATATGATATGTTGTCAAGAGCCTTATTTTTATCAACGAATTGACAGAGAGTCTTTTTTTTCAATATCTTCAACGAGGCACTGTAGAGTATTCATTATGGATCTGCTGTTTCTTGTGAAGTAGATCGAAAGTTATTATTTTCTCTACTGTATTCAGCGAAAGGCTCATCCTGAGATAAAACTGGTTTTGATTAATTATTTTAGTAGATTAGTGGTAGATTATGTCCATTGTGCGAGCAATGGATTAATGAGGCCTTACCTTTTAACGTGCGATTACCCAGCATGGTGGCCCGGCGGGGAATCAAACCCCGGTCTTCCGCTTGAAAGGCGGATGTGCTAACCTCTATACTCCTGTGATACATCTCAATATCACATTTTAAAATAAGCTCAGAAATCGACTGTGTTATGTTCTGACTCCGCCAGGCACACCTAGGTCATGGACCCAGCTCGGGGGCGACATAACCCCATGGTCATGGTCCCCCCTGGATCCACCCATGCAACATGAGCAATCTTTTATCGTCCGATGCAACTTTTATCCTGGCAACACTTCAGTGCACACCGGAGCGATACGATAGCCTATAGGATAAGCAACAAAGAAAATACTGGGTACACCCATATAATGTTCACAATATCAAACACAGTTCCGTAGTGGTTTCCCATGAGCTCCTTCAACATGAACAGTTATTTAGACAGTTCTATAAAATGAGCTCAAATAGTGATTGTTGTCAAGGAAACTGGAGAAGGAAAATACAAACTTCTGACTTGCTGTTCCTCCGGCTGAGAGACTACTAATCACACTAAGGTAAGTTAGTACTACTATAAATAATTTTTTCAAATTGAGTAAACGTTTTTTAAATGAAAAGATATGCAGTTTTGTTCCTTTTGGAAACTCCAGAGATGTGGTATGGTGTAGAGGTGTTATCATCTTGTTCATGTAAAGACAGAGCAGTGGGTCCGTAGTGCCATGGAGGAAACGTGGGATAACATCTCGATGATGAAGCCCATGAGCATGGAGTGATTGAAGCTTGTGTCTCAGCTAGATGCAATTCCTCGTTGAGAAGTGCAGCAAATTTAATTTTGATCCCTGTTTTATGTCTGTTGCTAAGTTTCTTGAAATCTGGAAGTAATGACCGAAAGAAAAGCAAGTAAATATCTTTTTGTTCCTGTTCTTTGGGTATCTGTGCTTTGTTTTTTTTTAATGTCAAACCTCTCGTAAACGCTTTGTCTGCATCACTCGGCTGTGGAAATATTTTTCTTTTCTTAAGAGGCATGGATTTCTTAAAAATATCAGTTTCGTTAACTACAGACACCTCATCTACTGAAGTGGAGTGTCTGACAAGCCTTTTTCAACTTGTGTCTCCGTGGTATCTAGTGTTACTTCATCACCTTGCGTTACCAGATGTTGAAGCTCCCTTTATGTAGAGATGGAGAAAATTAAGGTGGGTTGCCAAGTAGCAGGATTTTTTCCATTTGCCCACAGACCCAGATTTTGATGGCTTGAGGGACCTCTCATAAGCGGTATGAATATTTTTCCACCTGTCTCAGCAAGATAGATAAGCACGGGTTCTGCTCCACCAATT
Organism: Leptinotarsa lineolata; assembly: GCA_015342045.1. Taxonomy (NCBI): domain Eukaryota; kingdom Metazoa; phylum Arthropoda; class Insecta; order Coleoptera; family Chrysomelidae; genus Leptinotarsa; species Leptinotarsa lineolata. The sequence continues at coordinate 5,679 of WOGR01006272.1, read as the reverse complement.
TCACGAAGGTAATAGAGGATTGCATGTTTTCTTGCTGACCGCTCAAGCGACCTGGCAGCTGTGTCGCCCCCACCGACGTGACTCCGATAATTATGGATGTAGTATTGCGATCGCTCCAGTGACTACATTAGTTGCTTACATTACGATTATGAGTGATCGGCGTCGAAACAAGATCGGGTTGCTTACCGAATCACCTGTTGCATCGCTTATTGTATCGCTCCAGTGGGAACCGCGCCTTACAATGATACTATCAGCATTCATAATGTCAATTGTAATTCAATTTTATTCTTAAGTCGGTATGAGACTCTTTCGAAAGAATAAAAAATTGAATTTACCAAAATATCAGTATAACCTTTACCACTTTTTAGGGATCGAACATACCCCATCATGTGTCACTCAAAAATGAAAAACATTTTAATTCATTGTAATCATTGCTGATTACAAAAAGCTTTCAAGAACAAATGTTAATGGATTACCAATGTTATCTTACTGCGTCGATATCACAGGTGGCTACATCCAGCGTTACATTGTTGCAATATAGAGGCTAACTATAAATTATTGCTACACTTTTATGGTGGTTATTGTATGTATTCGAGTGGTCGTTTGATTTCGTTTGACACGTTCAATGGAAAGATAAGAACATAAAGTATAACAAAGTATATTCAACCGGCTAACGAGCCTCTGCTGCAGTTACTTCGCAGAAAAGTTGTTTTTCGAATGTTTCATTCCATGCACGTCCGGATATTCCTGCTGATTCGGATTTCTGCTGATAATACCATTTGATGATGTTGTAGCATAATCAGTTGAATTCTACGTTCTCCGGCACAATCAGAGTAGAGTATTCTGGACTTGGATATTAGATTATTTCTATATAAAGGGCTATCAAAATTCATATTCTAGTAAAATTTTATTGTGAAATTTTCACCGAACAGTTTACAGAATCACAACATGTGTTTCACTACATAGTATTACATTTGTAAGTTCATACTGACTAATTAGTGCTTAAATACAGGGTGCTTCCTAACTACGGTACGAAACTTCAGAGGGTGATTCATTAGGTCGTTTTAAGAAAAAAGTTCTTTTGAACATATGTCCGGAGTTGCTTCGTTTCTGAGATACAGGTCGTTGAGAACGGTATTTATGAAATATCGTAAACATCCTTACACCGATTTGGCTGAAATTTGTTATAGTTATCTGAAGTGATGAAGCACTTATTTAGCCCTAACTAGATTGAAATTATTTCATCCAGTGGAGTCTCAGTGGGCACCACAGCTAACAATATTGGGAAAAAAGTACGCTACTGACTTGCTGTTGTAATAATAATAATAATAATAAATATACTTTATTTTCTAAAGTCATACAACCTCATTGACAAGCTTTCCTGCCTCGGGATTGTCACCCAAGATCAATATTTTGCAGGCGGTGGATTCATACGATGGCACACAAAAATATTTTTTTACCAAACATTTTATTTACGGACGAAGCAAATTTTTTCACGAGATGCTATTATAGACTTTCACAATGACCATTTTTGGGCCCACGAAAATCCACACGTTATTAGAGAAAATCATTTCAACAGCTGAATGTTTAGGTACGAATGATTGGTGACAACCTGATTAGCCCATTTTTTCTACCAACAAGATTAATAGATGAATTCTACACAGACTTTTTGCGAGATCATTTATCCATTTTGTTAGAAGAAGTGCTGGTACTTGTAAGAGACAATATGTGGTTTATGCAAGACGGGGCTCCAGCTCATTTTAGTGTTCTTGCTAGTCAGAATCTCGACATCACCTACCATAATCGCTGCATTGGACGTACAGAACCTCAAAATTGGCCAGCTCGCAGTCCTGATATAGATCCTCTAGATTTCTATTTATAGGGTTATCTGAAGGCTCTTGCTTATAAAACTCCTGTGCTAGAGGTGAATGATTTGAGGAATCGAATAATTGACAATTGCAATGTCATAAGAAATATTCCAGGTATTTTTGAACGATGAAAATATGAAAGGTGAGAAGGTTCGTTCCAAAAGTCCTGAATTTCGACCAAAAAAAACCGTCGCATGAGCATCAAGAGTTGTTGAATGACGTCAACGGCGATCCAGGTTTGGTTAAAAAGACCATAACTGGTGACGAATCATGGTTATTTGGTTATGACATCGAAACCAAAGTCCAATCATCCCAAGCACAGGAGAGCCAAGACCAAAACAGACTGCCAAGTTCGATCAAATGTCAAGGTTTTGCTCACTGTTTCCTTTGATTACCGTGGCATAGTGCCTCAGAAGTTCTTGCCAAATGGTTGTATGGTCTAAAAGGAGTATGTGATCTCCTGTAAGTTATGCGCCGCTTGCGAGAAGAAGTACAAAGAAAACTTTCGGTATTGTGGAAAAACAATTCATGGTTTCTGTATCATGATGATACAGCTGCTCACTCATTGCTTGTTCGCAAATTTTTGGCCAAAAGAATACACCATATTCCTGCATCAGCCACCGTATTCACTAGATTTGCCCCCCTGAGACTTTTTCCTGTTTCCAAGATTGGAGAGACCCATTAAAGGAGGGCGTTTTACGATGATTGGGAAGACGAAAGCCGAATCGACGAGAAAGCTCAATGACAGACATACCTACCAAAAGATTCATATCAGAACTGTTTTAAGGATTGAAAAAACACTGACACAAGTGTATTATATCGGAGGGCGACTACGTTGAAGGGGATGGAATAGAAGTTGATGAATAAATAAATATTTTTCGAGAAAAATGAAAATTCACCTTATTTTTTGAACAGTCCTCGTATGCATTGGGATGCATTTAACTATGACAGAATTGTTTATTTTTGAGTATTACTAAATGGTACCATAAAATTTACTACGACTCTTTTTGTTCCGAACACATGGGGATCAATTTCTGATTTTGGGTATATCTTTCTAATTGGCAGTGGTATTGAAAATATATTTACACTTTGTCAAGGAAACTTTTTTTTGACTTAGAATACCTCCAACTTTTAAATTTTGAATACGAAGGAGAATTTTTGTAGCAATTCTTTTTTTTGACAATTTTCATATAATATCGGGAAATTACAATTCTTCCAAATTCCTGAGAGTTTCAACACTTTGATGATCGTCAAATCATCATCAAATGACCATCAATTTTTTTTATTGCAGTATAAAATACCTATATTCAGCAAAAATAAAATTTCCGATTTTTCCCATATATATATATTTGAAACTGAAAGCCGTATAATTCATCATTACCCGCTTACTATTTATGAGATTTCCTTGCATTGACTCGAATTTGAAAAGCCCAGTAGTATATTAACTGAAAAAAAAGACAAAATATAAATTTTTTGGTTAAAAATTTTTTATGGAAATTGTAGTCTTCTTCACATAACAAATACCACTAAAGTAGGCAAATTATGAGACTGTTTTTTTATCAAAGACTTACATAGAATTCAATTTTGAGATTGGATTTTACTTCAAATCAGACGAATAATAATATGAACACTAATTTACTGATTGAAAAAAATTATTTTATACCCTTAAAACAAATCTCTTCAAACTTTGTACAAATTGATTTTATGATATTTTTCACAAATGATTTCTCTGTGAAATTCATGTTATGCTGATTTTTCAAGATGTTCATCATTTGGAATGTCATTTAAATAAAAATTTGAATTATAATCTGAAATCTTGCAGTTGATTTTGTGAGCAATGCTTGAACAGTTTAATGGTAATTTAGCTGAAATCATTATCCAATGAATATATTACTCAAAATAATTCCACTCAAATTGAACCTAAATGAATTTCATCTAAAAAGAACAATTCATTGCTCTAAATTTCATTGTATTATTTCATGATCAATACAAATATCGTTAAGATTTTCAATGACATTTGTTTATATTTGAGTACTACCCCCAAATGGTATTTTCCAATAGATGAATAGTAAACTTTTATATACTTTTCACTCCAATAATATCACAAGAAAGAGTCAAATTGCACTGAATATGCTAACCGAGGTGGCCCAGTATCTTTCCATCTCAAATTTGATATATGAACTACTTTAGTGCAACAGTTTGGTGTATTGGTGCACAATTGAGCTGATATCATACATTTTGTTTGGTATGTTGGTCCATATTATTCAATACCTAATCTCATTAGCTGAATAATTTTGGTAACCACATCTATCAAATTTTTCCTGAAGAAATATGATTCAACTAGTTGGTTGTAAAATATGTAATGGTTTCAAAAGAGTACTGTTGAGGCATTGTAATATAATAGTCATTATCGGCGTTTTGGAGTTTCACTGTTTCGTTTAAAAATTTTTTTCATCTATTCAAAATATGTTACAAGGAAATTGAAAACTTGTTCCTCTTCGAAATCAAAAAGAAAATTGACATCAAAATTACGTCCTTTAAAAATATTTACAAACTTGAGATTGTAAGTACGGAATTTATTTAAAAAAATCTTCCTAATACTTTACCTCTCATAATCGGTTGTTTCAGTTAGTATCCATTTAAAAAAAATCTGTTTTTTCGTTAACCAGCTGTTGCACCCCTACGAACGACAATTCTCAAAAGTCTAAACTTGTGCGAGCTAAGGACCAACGTGGTATTATCTTTTAACGTGTGATCCCTAGCACGAGTTGGACAATAGAAAGTGAATATCGTTCGTTCGGCTTTGCAGTTTGAACCACAGGTTCACACAACGGTCGATTGAGTGAGTGGAGCAAACCACCCAAGTTAACCCAACTGGCGACTGTCCCACCTAATAACAGCAATAATAATATCCATACGTTATTCGAATGTCATTGTATCTGTTAGGAACGTGCATTTTTTAAAACGATTTTCCATAGAATCGCTTTGCTTATATTTTATTATTTTTACCAAAGTACTGAACTGAATATTATCTGAATGCCTGAACCAAATGCTTTTTCCTGGATGTTGCTCATTGAGAATATGCGCAACTTGGTTTATTCTCGCCAAATATCAAATAACTTTCACAAAGAGACATTATTTATACAGAAAATATTAGCCAAATATGATTTATTCAATTTGACAGTACACATAGTATGGTTTTTGTTCAAAATTTCATTTTGTTTCCAAATAAAAGAACGTTTTGTTGAAATAAAATAAAATACAGTTCATTTCTTGCTTGATGTAATTTGGTATACGATCTAAATATAGAAAACAAATTTTTTAAATAATTTTTTATAGTTTGATTCAAAAATGAAATTTGCCTTTTTTTAAAAAAAAAACACAATTTTGAATGATAACGAATAACAGTTAGTGATTGTTGTTTCTAACTCTATGAATAAACGAGCACAGATTTTGTATGCTATTTGGCAAGATTGGTAATACCCTAATATACTCTATATGATATAATTGGCCATCACTTGATGAAAATTCATAACTAACGTCTTAAAAAAAACACTATATTGTGAGATAAAGAAGCGATTGTAACACGTGTTGCGTGTTTGAGAAACTGTTTAGTGAAAATCCCACAATAAAGTGTTTTTTGAATATGTCTAATATACTTTCATAACATGGTTTTGTTTCATACATTCATAATGAAATTCAAATTGTTAGCAACGATAGTTTCAAATGAACATCCATCACTGTCATGTCAGGATCCCATTTAGGCTTTTAATCCTTCCTTATCTTCATTAAAATAAATGATTCAGTTTCT
>WOGR01006270.1:0-13191 GCA_015342045.1 Leptinotarsa lineolata | reverse complement strand
GAAACATACTCTCTGTGTTTCAATATTCAAATGCATCCGAATCTTATTCACTGGTATCTCTTTTTCGCATTGTTCACCATCGCTATAGGAATCACTATACTGAAAAAAGTCTGCGTTGTTATCACACTCGTTATTGCTTCACAATGCCCACTTAAACTAAAATTATAAAGTGGGTTCTCTATTGGATTTGTTAATCTGTTTGTAACCCCTATATTGGTAAATGAATAAATATGTTCAGAAAATTGTGTTTTTTTAATATGTTGGTATACATGCCCCTCAATTATGATAAAATTTTCAACTGTATTCATTGTTTACTTTGTCAGTAGCAGCTGCTAATAAAGAATAACAAAGTGTGTGAAATGTTAACAAAGGCCTGTGGCCAGTCGACTATGAGCACAAATAACTGGAATCATTTGCAAAGATGATCTTGGGGAAAACTGGCATAAATATCTGGCATATGAAAATCAAAGTCTGTCATGGTACTAGCCAGAAAAATAGTTGTTCAAAACGTAATTTCGAACTTTATTTGTAACATTGCTTTCTTTAGTTTTTGATTACGCTCTGTTTGTATGAATTTCATTTTGTTAAAATAAGTAAGCTGAACTTTCAAGTAAAGAGGAATATTTTCAAATTCTTTCACAATTTCACATGATGAAACACCTGTAAGAAAAGTGCTGCACCAATAGTATTTATTAAATTGTGCAATATTATAATTATTGTTGTTGTTGTTGTTGGTGTACATTATATGGTGTAACATTATGTTAACCATGTTCACTGTGGGGCAATATTGCGCAATATATTTTTTGTTTTTGAAAAAATAAAGGAGAGCACTTTACATGATAATAATTAAGATTTTTAGTGAAAATACCTGACCAAAGGAATACTTTGATACAAACATAATGATAATAATAATAATAATCAAAGAGTAATTACTGGCTAATGATGGCTTCTCACCCTCTGGGGCTTTGAGTAGAAGATCTTAGCAGCAAATCCATTTAAGTTATTGAAAAAATCAGTTAGTTAATAATCGTCAGATTGGCCAGAGCCAAACGGTAAATATTTAGCATTGAGTATTAATACTTTTTCAAAGTTGTTGGACATAAATTCAATCAACATTACAATATCTTGCAGTTTCACCTGGAATAATTATTCTCAAATCCTTGTCACTTTACAGATATGGGAAAAATTTCAATTTTAATACAATAGAGCAGATTTGGGGTTCAGCATTGCAAAGATGATACTATGCACTCATAGATTCTCACTTTTGCTACAGAATACCATTTTGGGGAGCATGCAGTCCAACTTTATTCAAAAGTCTACTAATTTTACAGAAAAGGGCAATAATGTATATAGGAAACCTTAAACCAAGAGACTCCTGTAGAACCTTCTTCAAAACTGCATTATTTACACTGGAATCTGTGTGTTTAATAAATAAGCATATATTAAATTTTGCTGCATCCTCTTCCCATTATAACACCCGAAACAGCAGACACACTGAAAGTCACTCTGAACTTCACGAGAGACTCCATATTTTACAACAGTGGAAAAATGTACAATCATTTGCCTATGGACATAACATCTGATAATATTAATGACTTCCAATTCAGGCAGTTAGTCAAACAATTTCTATCTAATAGACACTATTATACTTTGGATGAATATTTTAACGATAGCTTTAAACTGACTTACTCATATTTTTTATCTTAACTTATTGAGGAGCTCCTGAGTTATTTTTTATGTCTACTCTTTTATGAACTTGACTTTTACTCTTTTATATATTCATATCTTTTATATCCTCCATTTTAACATAGTTTGTACCCATACATTATTTTTATTTTTATTTCATTTGGTATGCATTGCATTTTTTTTAAGATTTACTACCCAAGCTTTGTCCACAAGATTATGTCTTACGAAAATAAAGCATATTAAAAAAAAAAAGGTTTGAAATACTGCAAATACTTCATTATTATTACACAAAAACGAATTGTTGATTAATGTTCAACATGAAGCCACGTGATTCTTGCAGGGAAATTTTCAGGAGTAAAAAATTTTTGACAGTTTCCTGCATTTACATATTATATAAATGTTGTTGTTTATTAAAAAACATGAAAATGAGCTGAAGAAAAACAATTACCACCACCAATATTGCACTAGGAACACTACCAATTTGATAAAAATGGCTCGCAGAACATCCGCATTTGAAAAATCGCCAACTATTGCTGTAGTGAAAATATATAATAAAAACTCCCAGAGCTAATAAAGACCTGTAATACTCTCAAATTCAAAAAATCACTTGAAAAGATTTGTTATTGGCTAAAGCTTTTTATTCATTACAAGAATATTTCGATGATCGAGTTTTTGTAGATATCTTTGTGTAAATAATCTTATTTTTTATATATTAGTTAAGTCTCATGAAGAACGAGTGTGAGACGTAACTACTTTAGAATAAAAATGTGTCATAGTGAGGTATTGAAAGAAAAACTGGTAATGAATAGTTGCAAGACAGAAGAAGCTTACTTGGCTGAGGAATATGTTCTGAAGCAAATCATCAATCTATGATTGATGAAAACAATGTACTCATATCATGTTTGCAAGATAAATTAAAAACCTGAAGAGTTAAATGAAACAGCGCAAATGCATAATGTAACAAAAATTGATATCTGCTGATAAATTAAACATGCAAAAAGTAGATGGAAAAATAAATCCACCAACAAATCATAAAAATTCATGTTTTCCATTTGTTACTACTAAAAACTAACAACTTGTGAATGCATGATGTCACGAAAATTAATGATCTAAGTGCTTGGGACTTGTGATTTTGAACTGATACATAACTCCACTTTTTCTAATCATTACTGATATGTTCAAATTAGCATGGGGTAGGAGACTGTTGAAATGAAATACTATGGATACGAGAAAGTACATGAAGTTTTTTCAACAGTAAAAATGACATTACTACCTTGTTTTTAAAGCATTATATTCTATCAATTTTGCAATATTAGTAACTATTAACATGGCAGGCCATGAAAATTCCAAACCCAAGTTTGGCCTCTCAACTATAATTCATTATTCGGAACTGATAAATACAGGGGATTTTTTGTTTGCAAATACTGTTAGACAAGTTTATATGTTGTTGAATGAAAACGTACCAAAAAGAACTCGATTACAAATACAATTTGATCATTATTTTAATTTATACATTGTTTAGTACAACCATAAAATTTTACTATAACTTCAGTTTTTGTGAAATAATTATACCTTACTCTAGAAAAATGTTTTTCTTTGTAATAGTCATGGATTATTATTGAAATGACTGAAACTTACCAAAGGAAGTGCTAGGAGACGCAGTTCCAAATGCTGGTTTGTTTAAGTTTCCAAACATTGAAAATTTTGAAGATCAAAAACGGTTCACATATAAAACTTCACCTGCTGAATATATCGGCGAGTTATTGTATTTTCTCTTGCAAGCCGCAAAGCCAATAATTTTAGAATATATCTCGATAACAGTCACAACGATATTGTTGTTCAAAGATGTCAAATTAAAATATAAAATATTGCGAATGTCAGTTGTCAATAAAGAATTTGTCTCTGTGTTTGACACACGATATTTTATTTTCGTACTAAAAATGGATGAAATCAGTAATACATTTGGAGAATTCGTAACCTAATTTTTGGCATAGACTTGATAAATAAGTCATATGGGTAAATATACATAGCATTATAGACGATAATTATTGACTAAAAAAACTCAGGGAGGCTTAAGGCGAGACCTGAGAGCAATTTAATATCTAAAAGTGCTTTGCCCATTCACCTCATGCCTCCACTCATGTCCATGCTTGTCTCTTCTCTTTTCTCTTGTCTAAGTGTTCATGACTCCGTGCAACACTGTAAGGGAGAGGGTGGAAAGAAAATAGTAATTTTTACTTTTTTGTAATTTTGAAGGAATTTGGGATTGTGAAATGAGAATAACTTTTTGCTTCATTTTTCAAAGGGAGTGAACAATACTGCCGGTGGTAATAATAAACATGTAAAAATTCGAAAATAACTTTTCGCTTCCAGATGTTTCAAGTTAAGATTTTACAGATTGTTATTCCCAATGAAGTTATTTTTCATTCCAGAGCACTTAGAAAATGATGACCTGTAGATGAAGAATCGCCAAAATAATGAATAGAGAATTGAAACCAAGCAAAGAAGAAATAACAAAACTATTGAGAGCAGCTCAAAAAGGAGACCTATTATGTATTGAATCCATCCTAACTGAGTACACAAATTTCCATTGGAGTGAAATTTGTTATGAGAAAACTGGCGATACAGTCCTCCATTGTGCTGCCAGATTGGGGCACATCAGTATAATTCATTATCTTTTATCAAAATTCACGCCTACAGCAGTAAATTGTAAGAACAGAGATGACAAAACTCCGTTGCACGAAGCTGCTCAATTCTCCCAGTTTGAAAGTTGCAAAACCCTTATAGAATATGGTGCTAATGTTAATGCTCTGAAACGAGCTGACTGGACTCCTCTCATGTTGGCTTGTACCAAACTCAATCCTCAGAATAGTTGGCGAACCATTCATTTACTTTTGGAAAATAAAAGTCTGGTGAATTATAAGAATAAAGATGGATGGACTTGCGCCCATCTAATAGCACGTGAAGGGGATCAAACAATTTTCAAACTACTGATCGAATATGGATTGGAAGTAAGAGCAAAAACCAGTAATGGAAGAACAGCTCTCCATGTAGCTGCCCTGCATGGCAAATTGAAAATTGTTGATATTCTGTTGGATTTAGATTGTGACGTGAATGAAAAGGACAATTGTGGCAATACTCCTCTACATGAAGCTTTGCTAGGAAATAATATTGACATTGTTAGAATCCTAATTAGTCATGGAGCTGATATTTTTGCCAAAAACCATTGCGATTATGGTTTATTTCATTTGGCGGCTTGTGAAGGAAGTTTGGAAGTTATCCAATATATATTAGATGTGTTGAAACTTGATGTGAATGAAGTCAATAAACTAGGTCTTACTCCTTTGCACTGCGCTGCAAGAAAAGACCGAAAAGTAATTTATGAGTTTTTGGTACAGAATGGGGCCAGTGAAGCCTCTATAGACAATTTTGGAAGAAAAGCTCCGGACTATTTACAATAATACTTATTCTTTATACATCATGTTTTTTCACAAAACTTTTTTTCAAAATATACATATTTCACACCCTTACAATGATATAATTTTCATCTTTACTTTGAAACCACACCATCTAAAATAAATTTTTGAGAATGATTACCATCAGTTTGGTTAGGTACATCTTTAGTTCCATTCCAGAAAATATTGAGTACCTTATTCAAATCGAAAAATTCTCGAAGGGCTATAGTGCTAATTTTGTAACTCTACTAAAACTTGCTATTTTCACTTCATAGGGTTGCTAGGTAAGACTATTGTATACATGAGCTATTGAAAAAATAAGGTGAACGTTCAAATTTCGCGGGTAACGTATATTTGATTCGCGATTTTTTTTTATGTTGGTACCTCCGTCTCGGAACATATGTTCACAATTTCAGTTGTTTAGTTTGTTTGTGAGAGGCTTTAAAATTATGGAGGAGGAAATCAGCTTGCCTTAGTTATCCAGAAAAAATCGTATTAATGACTTTTTTCCAGTAGGTAGTTGTAAAAAATACTAGCGACCCCCTCAGCTACGCACGGGTGCAATGCTGATACTAATTACACATATAAACGTGTCCGATCGCTGCTAATCATAAAGTGCTATAGGGCGTAGCGCGGCCTTGGACGCGCCATTTATAGGTACACACCCCTGGCCGGTACCGCGGCAACCTCTATGTACCTTCATTTTGAATCTAATATCTTCGGAAACATTCATTCAAACTACATGCTGCAAAGAGCCATATTGATCTGTATTAAATGCACCATGTATTTAAGGTACTTAATTGGATAAGGATTATCCAATTAAGTACGGTGAGAAAACTCCAGTACGATTCATTACTACACCCAAGGTTCCAAATGGTGCATTACAAGTACTTTGTATTATCTAAAATCTCTTCGTAAATAAGTCATTATTTATCGAGGATAAAAAATGGTTATTGTGGGTTATCTCTAAAGCTCAGACCGCACTACGGTTCTGTCACGCAAGCGGTAAACCGCAAAACTGCCCGAAACGCACATGCTACTGTTAAAAACCACGAAACTGGCCACGATTTTCACAGTTTGAAGAGAACTGTATGTGTTGTTGCTCTAATACTAAGAAGTAGAAAAAGAAACCGTCATTAAAAATTTCGCAAATATTGGGTCCATCCACTGACTAGCCAAAGATTTAGGAAAGGTTTCTTTCATAAAAAATAATATCAAGATTTAAGAAAACATCCTGAGAAAATTTTCAACTACTATCGGATGTCAGTAGCCAGTTTCGATAAAATTTTGCATATTGTAACTCCACTATGATTTTTGAGGATAAACTTTCATAATCTGGTTCATTTGAAACAGATTCGGATTCAGTCGACGATATAGTGATGACAGGACAACACAAAACACAACGACTCTTCATGACGGTGTGCCGAATGACAGAACCCACAGAACTATAACTCCAAGTTATAGTTCTATGACAGAACCGCTCGCGGCTGCCGAGTCAAATGTGTGTCCGCCAATGGCGCCATTTTGGCGCGGTTTTTCCCGCTAGTCATTCTATAACAAGTCGCGGGAAAAACCATCAGTGCGGCCGCTTTCAAAAATTTCCTTTACTTACAAAATCAGGCGGTTAAAATCCGTGGCGGTTTAGCCGTAGTGCAGCTTAAGCCTAGGAGATAGACATATACCATAGTAGGCTTTTTTGTAGACCTTAACGATTGGAATAAGGGAGTACTCAAATCGAATATTTTAACAAATTTTTATTCACTCATTAATAATAATATCACAAAAAATAGACTGAAAAATATTGAAAATCTATGAAATGATTCGAAAATACAAAAATAGACATTTCTTAAATCAGTAATATTTTTACAAAAACTTCATCCTGACATGAAAAATTGCGAAGAAAGATTTAAGACACCTAAGACTATTAAAGCTATATTCAGCACTAATTTCATCGTTGTCAAGGCTCCCTCCTTTTTAAGGGATGCAATATTCAATAAACTGGGTATCAGAAATATATAAACCATGCCACTCAAAGCTCCAGTGAATCTGAAAAAAAATCAAATATTTAAGACCACAAATATCGTTGAAGAAATTGAATAAAGTATAGAGAAAGCACTACTCATCAGAACAATTCCAGTTCGATTATTGTAAACGGTAAGAGAAGAAGATGAGCCTGTTAAGTTAGATAGTTGTGTAATTAATCTCCTTACAATAAAAAATTTGAACAATTTTCACCCGTTACGAAAATATTTTGGAAACGCTCTCATAGAGAGATTAACGTCTTGTTAGTCGTTCAGTAAGATTGTAGTTTATGTCAAAGTCGTGGTTGTTTTCCAACAGATGGCAGCATGCATAGGTTGAATTGGTTTTCTTTAATTCCAAACTTCTTTTGTGTTCGGAGATTCTGGTTTTGAAATTTCTAAATGTTCTTCCGATATAAACTATAAACTCTATTAAAACTCACCTAATTAGGGTTCCTATTCTAGGCAAGAAGCAGGCAAACATGATACAGGTAAACACTATAACGCAGTTGATGATGATTGTCTTCAGGTAAGAAAATTTTCCGAAATTTTTGTTTTTGAAAACCATGTCAATGCAACTTAGAATGTCCGCTCTCAGCATGAAAGTGATGAGCGGAAATACTGTGAATAACTGGAAAAATAATAATACTCTTGCGATGATGGACATCATGTCCCATTTGGGAAAATTGTTGAGCAGGTTCTGGAACAAAAAATATTTCAGTTACAAGAAATGTCGAGAGACTTTTTTGGATATGTTTCCATAAGTTTCGTTTATAAATATAGCCGGATAGGTGGGTATCTGAACGTGAAGAGTGAATTTATTAGACTAGTATTTTATTCTGCTGCCTCCCAGGGAGCCGTTATTTGCACTTGCCGTCTAATGGTACTGCAAAGAATAACTCCCAGGAAGAGAACCCAGAATGCTATCTATCCAGTTCTCACTGATATCATGATTCTCACTGGTATCATGCATAAATTGGTAAGGAAATGACATTCCAATAAGACGAAGGTGCACATTACTCACGAAACGTGGGTGATTATTTGAATAAGAGATTTTGAGATCGCAGGATAGGACGTAGGGGTGCAATTGAGTGGCCTTCTCGGTCACCTGACTTGGGTTCTTTTGCTTTTGTGTGAAGACACACAAAAAGAAGTGTATTGCTCTCCACCTGACTCAATATTTCCAGCAATAACTTGATTAACACAGTAAGTTTTGAAATAACATCCACTCGATATTTGCATTTTTTGAACACGTACCGTCTGAATTTCAAAACTTCATATATTTCGAATCAGTAGACCAAATTTTTAATGCAAAGCAGTACTAGATAGGAAATAAAATGCTTTTTTCAATGAGGTATCACTATCAGTATTACTAGTTGAAAATGTGAGGATGACACCGCCGATTAGACGGATGAAGCGTTTTGTAATATAGCTTAGGTTGGAAATATAATTTCAAAGAAGTATAAATATTATATCACCAGGGTTTTTGTATTTTAAGAGAATCGTTATCAACTTCCAGTAACGACCTTTAGATCACGTAGGGCTCAGCCGCTTGAAAGAAAAATAAAATCATTAAAGGGTCGAATAGATATTGTCAGAATTGTCCCATAATGAAAAATATTTTTTTTCTGAGAGTTCAGAGGGTCATAGACAAGACTAAACAAACATCGTTAATTTAACGATGTGATAAAAATCCGTCTGAGATAGTCTACACACCAAATGGTAAGCCGGTAAATCTTGTCGACTTATCCACCGGATTTGAAGAGGGCGTTAAGGGTACGAGTCTGTGAAATAATTTAGAGCCATTTGATTGGTAAGAAATTTCTCTGGGAGAATTCGAATTCCACCCCCTAACAGAATTCAGTTGGAAAGTACGGAAAATAAATAAAGTCAGTCTTGCGTGGACCTACGGGCGGTTAGGTCTTTTGCCCCCTGAAGACAATTTGTCTTCAAGGGTTTCTGTGTCGTTGATTGTCCGCGGTTTAGGTCATTTAAAGGAGTCTTGCGCGTTCCCGCGAGTGATTGCGCTAACTTCCGACCAGGGTCAGTTGGACCCCTCTCTGTAGAGGTTCCTTGGAAGGATCGTAAGTGACTGAAATACTAAGTAAATCATTGGCGATTTTTTTAAACCCTTCTGATATTTCTGTAAAAATATTAAATTGTATTTCCTTGGATGAACAACATTAATGTTTCAAATACCATAGTAACTGATTTCTGGAAAATTATAGTATACTTACATCTTCGATGCAACTTTTGGCGAGGGGGAAGGTTGAGAAAAAAACCACCCCTATGAAAACATATGTGAAAAATACCAGGAAGAAGGCGATGGTGAGGTCTCTACCCTGAAAAATAGATTTTTATATCTATTTAGGAAGGGCTAATATACATACATTATTTTCTTGGTGTTTGTTGTGCCTCATAATCGAAATGACTATACTATGTATGAAGTAGCTCATTGACAGCATTCCACTGAGCATACTGAAGGTCGGCTTAATGTTAAATTCGGTTGGCCAGTTTGGGATGTGTATTCCCCAAATAATCGATTTGACTAGTACGAAAATCAAGAGGTATGCAACAGATATTGTTCCTGGAGAAAAAATCAAAATGAGTATCGTAAAAATTGAGTAAACTGCTGGTTTAGTGTCTAGTTGATGAGGTTCTTTAAAATTTGAAGGGTATACAAGTGATAAAAAATGAATTTCCATTTTTAATTAATAAGAGAAATACTGTCTTGTAGATCAACCTTTGTTTTTGTCGAAAATATTTTTTTAATGAACGTTTTTGTAAAACTGTTCAGTGAAAATGTTTTCTGAATACGTTAGTTATGAATTTTCATCAAGTATCGGCCAATTCCATCATATAATAATTTTATGTGTCAGTGTTTTTATTATGTCTATATGATTATGACAATTATAGTGTTGCAACTCACCAAGACTATTGAATTTCGTGAAAAATGTTGGACTTTTAAAATTAAGGAGCGGAAATATTAGTACTGCCAAAAAAACTGGCACTGTACTGTACAGGCTCCAGACTTTGTCGAAAATTAAAGTATCTTTGAGAGGTACATTTCGCATATATATGGAACTATTCGAACTCAGGAGAACATTTTTGTAGCATAGTACGTTTTCTTCATTTCGTTCTTCCCCTAGTGCAGCAATAGACTCTGGAGAAAATAATAATGATTAGATCGCAATTAAACACGTTATAATGAAAAGCTTACCGTGCAAGAAATATACAAAATTATACATGAAATTGGACATGAGAATCCAATAAACCAAATCGCCGCCTATTAACACCACTAAAGAGAATATTTTCGATACGATTACGGCCCATTGTCCTATCAAAAGTCTACAAAGTTCGGGTACCTCAAAATTTGCTCCTGGTATACCTTAAAAAAAGTCAAATAAAAAAGGTTTATGAGTTGACGTTAAAAAATATACGCCGATATAGTTGGGAAAGAAAGTTTTTGGCTTCCTGCTTGTCCATCCTGATACAAAAAAATGAGGGAATCCTATATTTATCAAAGTACAAGAATTTTTCGGATTTCTTTCAAATATTTCGTTAAATATAAGGAAAACACAAATAAATGTATCTCGGCAACAGTGTGTTTGAGAATCGATTCAAAACTTGAAAAATCTTGTGAATTTATTTTTGGAACTATTTTAACTCTAACGGACTCCTACATACTTATTAATTTATTCGATACTTCAAAAATACAACTAGTAATTACTTACTTTTATCCATACTTCAATGACATTCAATACATGACTCAATGACTCAATGAATACAGTCACTTCCGCTTTTTTATTCACTTGTTATCGCTCATAATGTGATCCAAAACTGATTTAAAAAACTAGCAGAGTCATACGTATTTTAGAAATTACAGTAATTTGAAAAGTGGAAATATAGTGATACGAATGAAACTCATTTGCTTTTCAAATCATATAAAGGAACAATTCGTTCAGGCCAGTCTCAAACTTCCTACACTGTAGGTTAATGGACTGACACCTATCAGAAAACAACTACTCCCCTGGATAATACCACGAAGGGCGATGGATTATATCCAACAGGTGTCAGTGCAGGAATCTTCACTGAAATATTTCCTGCATATGTTGTTGGCGATACAACTGCTGGAATCGATTTTCAATTATTGAACGGGCACACTTGCAGACCGGTTTCGGGCTATTTGGCCTCTCGTCAGTGCAAGGTAGTATATCTTTGCAGTATATCTTTCTTCGAACTAAGCTGAAGCGAACAACAAACAACATGTTTGTCACTGCTCCACCTAGTGAACGATGTACTAACCAACCGCATATCCGAAATTCGCCCAATTCCTCATATAAGGAAAGAAAACTCTTCACTTTTAGTCAGTGGGCATTAAGCTACAGTGTAGGTAGTTTGAGACTGGCCTGTTTGATTTATGGCCAGTCTTCAAGTACGCCCACTGACTAAAAGTAAAAATAAAGCAATGATTTTTCAATTCGGTCGGAAACAGCGATATAATTATCACTTCAATACTGCGTTCAATTTGCGCATCATCCACGTGGGTGTCGTGCGGCTCGTGCAGGTCACGTCACACGAGTTCAATTTGCGGCTAATTCCATAGGTGTTCGTAGAAAAGCGAAAATTTCATTGTTGGGTCTATTCACAGTATTATCGTCATCATATTTTGGCCATAATAGTTTTCACAGCCAACTGTTGTTTCAAGTTCAGCTCAGCGATTCGTTTTTTTTTTTCAAAAAAAACATCGACTTTTTCTCAGTCTTTCCAGAAATAAATACCTCCACTATAAAATTCTATCTGCACCTTTTTATCTTTTCTCGGCGTGTCTGGTAAAGCAAACCTTCAGCAATCATGCAAGAAATTCCCCGTAATAGAGTAAAATACATTGTGTTCGGAGTTAATCCAATTTTAGTTCTGGCTAGTTCTCTTTATTGCTTCGGACACAATGATTGAAATGTACGAATTCATCGGTCCGTAGCGAAATCCACGGCGTTATTCTCTCTCTTGTCTTTCTATTGCTTCATTTTAATGAAGTGTGCTTTGATGTCGAAGAAAAGTAAATAGACTCTGTTTTGTTAGGATTGTCCTGTGATTTGAGACTTACTTTTTTATTTTTCGTTGAAAAATAAATAACTGGAGAGAGAGGGGAAAATAGGGAAGTTCTTGGTGAAATAATAAAACATGGTTGGTAAGGTTTTCAATTTTTTTTCTTCATCACGTAATTGTTTCTGAAATATTAATGATTTTCATGGATTCACTCGAAGACTACGAGAAAATCCATGGTGAACATATCATTCATTGTGTAAAATGGTCAGAGTAGGCATTATAGAGTGGAATATTATATGAATAGACTCACAATAAAGGAAAAACCAAAACTTCCTTTGATCAAACTCCTGCTCAACATTATTTCAGTATATCTATCATGAAAACTCTATTTTTTCTCGAGAATATCGCCTCACCTATCCATTAACTCTAGAATTACTCTATACAATAGCCTTATTCCGATTATATTATTTTCTATATGGAATTATAATATAACGATTAAAAAATGCAAAACAGAGGAGTGCACATTATTTTGGAATGTGATAGACTCACTAAAGTATCCCTAATGTTGAAAACACTACAATAGTCGTCTGTATTCGATCGAGTTTACAAAATACGAGGGTGGTCCCAGAAGTATCCAGCACAACAAAGAAAACACAAAAATTTTGGACAAAAATTTATTTATTTTTCAACATAATCTCCTTGCAGCTCTATACACTTTTTCCTGCGACGTTCAACAAAAAAATCAATTTTTATCAAATTGGCTCTGACTTCGACATTTCTAAATTTGGCTTTCAATTTGTTACACTCGATGACGTTTCGTTATTGTACAAGTCATAAAATTTTTGGCGAAAAATGGCTTTCACGAATGAAGAAAGAAAAGACATGATACAAATTTATTACAAATACGATAGAAACAGTGTTAGGACATCGGAAATGTATTTAAACTTGTATCCCGAAAGACGACAACCACATCGAACTAT
>WOGR01006269.1:0-13191 GCA_015342045.1 Leptinotarsa lineolata | reverse complement strand
AAAGTCGAAACTTGTGCGAGCAATGGATTAACGAGGCCTTACCTTTTAACGTGCGATTACCCAGCACGGTGGCCCCGGCGGGGAATCGAACTCCGGTTGTCCGCTTGAAAGGCGAATGTGCTAACCTCTACACTAACGTGACCACCAAGTGTTTTTTAGCACTTTATTTCATTTTTTAAACAAAGTTTGATGCAAATTCTTCGATTCATTTTTTCCGATAGCAGAATATCTCCGAATACCCAAAACACTTCTAACCTGTATGCCTCTCACCAGATTGTGGATACCCAAAACCCCAAAATATCAAGAAACGGTAGCACAAAAAATATCTTTCGAAAAACATTGGAAACTATGTTACTTAATTTTCTCCACACAGAAAACAATTCTCTAGATTTCGATTACCTTGCCACCATTTAAATTCTAAACAAATTCCAAGATACCGTTTTATTACAACCAATTAGTAGCAATTGTTCAAAACTGCATTAATAGGTTATGGCTGCGATTAGGATCGCCTAGTTCCCTATTTTATTGTCTTGCTAATACAATAAACAAAAATTGTTAAATTTATTACGGAACTGTGGACGGTAATAATTAAATTGTAATTGTATGTTAGAAAAGAAACGTGTGAAGTTGATAAAGACTGTTTCAACACCACGATTCTATTTATTATGATTTACGATAGCTTGTTCACAGGACTATAATCGAATTATCCACATAAATCTCATGTGGTATGTTGAGTGAAAAATTTGAATTAATTTACAGAGAAAGACCCGGATAGGTCTCACAACTTTCACAAAAAACAGTTGTGAACGCATTTATAGTTATATTCGTACACTATCTATTAAAACATTTGTCCCACACCAGAACTAAATTCTGTCTCATGATGTGCATTTTGGAGGCATCTAACAACATGTAGTGGTCTCAAAATCTTGAGCATTTTCTAATAATTCTAAGTGGAAAGTGCTCTAAGGCATGTTGAGCGGCACTAGACGTCTCGGGCCTATGAAACCAAATATGTGAAACATATTCCTTGTACGAGCTATAGATAGTTCGCTCAGTTTGACCAACATACTTTTTATTGCAATCCTCACAACTCATTTCGTAAATCTCAGACTTTCACTTTTGTCTTTCGGATTATCCAATACTTGTTAAAGTTTTTGAGTAGTTTTTTACATAAAATTTTTTGAATATTTGGACCAATCCGCTAGTGTATTTTGATTCATATGAGAAATGAATTTTGAGATACTTTTTTTTGTGTTTTAATATATATGTTTATACTTTTGAAGTTAATGAGTTAGGGGAAGACGGAGTCAATATAATGTATTAGTTGAACAATGGGAGAGAAGATGCAGAGAAGATTTGAAGAGATGCAGAGAAGATTTCATTGCATTTTGAAACGTTTTTCCTAGCATTATGTAAAATATTATTTCCATGTAGGTTTTGCGCTTCTTGCTACTACATCTCAGTCACTGATATAATACCCACAATTCGGTTTTGAAATCATATAATTGAAAATAGGTAAACATTATATTTCATCTATCACTCATGACAAATTCATGAATATCATTATTACCACCATTTTAGTTAATTATAATTGTGTTGTCGTTTTTATCTTTATATCATATCAGTATATAAAAAATCGAACCTAATAAAATAAATTGAAACTATTTTTAGCAAGTTTTTATAAAAAACTCCTTTTACTGAAAATATTTTCTCAATGAGCTGGTTCCTTCTTCTTCTTGTTTTCAAATAATTATTTACATTCTTGTTTTTTAGTTAAGTTTTTCTCAATATGCATGAAAGTCACCCTGATATCGGTCAAAAAAGTTGAACAATAATTTTTTCATGAACTCTATCCATGTGGCTGGGAATAAAATGGCGAAATTTAATTTTGAACCTTCATGAATATTTTCTGCCAATTTAATATTTTGGACACATTCAACTTTTCAATAATTTTGAAATATATGGAATAGAAGCTTCTTCTCAATTGATTCATTTTTGTTTTTGGAGAAGCATCAATGTAATATTTTTAGTAATCCTGTACCAAAACGTTACTCAACCGAACGTTGTTATTTCTTCATAATTTTTTCAATAATTTGAGTTCCAATTCATGCAGGACTAATCAGTGCACCATTTGAATCTGTTTTGATATTATTTATTAGCATCATTATATGTGTTGTGAAAAAAGTACGTATATCAAACTGTATACTCCCTAAATCTCAAATTAAGAAGTTATCTAAGAAAATATCGACACAACTTTTTATGATATCAATATATTTTTTCGCAATTGGTACTATTTATTGAACGCTCCATCTCCCATTATAATATTTGCTTTCATTTTTGATGAGATTGCTGTCACAAAATGTACTTGTTTGTAGGTATAATTAAAATTTTATCGCTCACGTTGCTTCACGAATCTTTTACTTTTACTAGCGCTTTTTTTACTCATTAGTATTCATAGATCAATTCTCATTAACAACTATCTTCAATTTGGATCCATTCACATTCCACCGCATTCGATCATATTTTTTATGGCGCTTTTACTTTCATTATACACTTAACTAAGTATAAACTGTAAGTTGTATATTGCATTCATTTCCCAATCATTCTCCAATAACTTTTTTTATTCAGTGGATATAACTGGAGTTCTAACCCAACAGCAAACCGTTATTTTTATCACCTCAACACGTGTTTCAATCACCAAGTGATCATCTTCAAGAGGAAGATTAAACTAAATCTACATAAAATGTTGTCCTTATTTATACCACACGCACACCACAGGCGTTTTAACTCCTACGTATTTTTAAGTAAAACTTTAAAAATGCCGAGTACAGATACGGCTGAAAAAACTGCTAATTTGTGTCCATTCACTCCACCTAAAAAATTCCTATATCCAGCCGCATATTATTAAAAAAAAAATAAAATTTCGGTCGTTCCTTAGTGCGACTATGTACAAGCAGCCTTGTCTGGGAGATCACGTGCACTATGCCTGATAATGTTTTAGAGCAATATGTTGCTTCGTTGGAGAGAGTTTAACTCATAAGAGCGTGGAAGAAATCCAAACTTAGATGCCGGTGGCAAGAAGTGATTATTGTATTAGGACAATCATTATTTGGAATAAAGAACTCGAAATATTGATATCTCCCCTATTTATACTAGACAAAAGAATTGGCAGTCATTAGTGAAAAAATTAAGAATTCCCAGGCTAGAACCCAGACATCTATGCAAGGTTCCTCACAGAAAAGATCAGTTTCAGGAGTTTCCGAGGAATATTGAATTATGGCAGAAAACCACTTGTGCAAAGAAAGTTGCTCATAGAGTTTATCTTTGTATTATTTCATATTTTTATACCAGAAGAGTCATCAGGGGCTCCGCTTAGCAATTCCCATGTTACATAACCATTGTACGTGGAAGTGGAAGTAGTGTCAGGTCTATTTCTTGAGCTAAGCCTCTTCCTCCTTAAGAAGTTAATTCCATGATGAAGAGCCCGGCTCCAATATAAGTGGATGATTTTGAAGGAGAATGAATGCTAGCCCACTTTAGGGAGGAAAACGGTTGAGTGGTTGCTGGACTTAATCGGAACTCCGTGGACCTGATTCTCATATGTCTACTACCTAGTGTCATATGCGAAAAACTACGCCTTTCCCTTTCAGGTAAAAATATTTACTTCCTTAAGAAAATACTTGAATTCACTTCTTTCACATTGATTTCAGCGAGATTTTGCTGCTGGACGAATGAGAAGCATCTGGCAGAATGTTTCCTGTGAGGAAGTTTGTTCAAATGTCTATCGCATCTAAAACAATGTTTGTCAAGGTATTCCTAGATCGTTGTGAGAGGTGAATATTTGGAATTTCTATTCGTAATTTTCATTCGCATGTTTCTGAGGTTAGAGTCGAAAAGAGAGCTGAAGGGATGTACGATTTCAAAAAACAACCTTTTTGAATCATGTCACGAGGACAGTGCGTAAAGATACGCTTATTCGATTTAATCATAGCCATAGGAATTTCATTCGAATTGAAAGGGGTATATTTTTAACAGAGACAATTTTTTGTGGGAAAGAAGCTTTTTAGCTTTTACTTTTCCATCTTTATACAAAAAAATATGAATCAAATGCATGCTTCATCTTGAAATATTATCCAAAACGGTTCAAATGAGATAAGTGGTTTATTCCGAAACTTCGAAGTCCACCTTTGAGGGTGATGGTGTTCTATGTGAGTGCCATTTTTGTATCGTAACTCTTTCATATATTAAAGTTTAGCGTTGATATGGATGATATCTGATTCAATTTCATAACGAATGTATAGAGTACAAACTGAACAGAAAAAAGTTTTTCGTATAATTCAATGTTCATATTGCTTATAACTTAATATTTATTTGAAAGCAGGTAATTCGTGAGGGCTTTTTCTTTCAGTTTGTAACTGAAAGTAACTTCTATACTTGTAGTAACGAATGTTGTCTGTCAAATGGTGCAATGACAAAATTATCAACAATTTGTCGTTCGGCGATCAACCTGAATACTCGATTTCAACGAAAATTCATTCGAAACACTTGAAAAGAGATCTATTGTTTGATTCAAATAGCGTGTCATGCCATTTGGATCGTGACTGACTTCTGCAATATTGAACCGGGGAGGATCTTCAATTTTTTCAGGTGAATATTACGACAAAACTTGTACATGCCATTGAATCCATAAACGTTATTGCACCACAGATGGCATAGTTATTAAGTAGAACTACCAGAACAATATCATGAGAAACGACGTGAAGTTCGATAGGTAGGTACGTTCTTAAATATCACGCTGTAATAGATGTTTCAATTGTTTGTTGAAAATATGAAAATGTATCTGGTGTCTCACTGAAAACTCCTAATAACATTATCTCCTGAAAAATCAATCGTATTGTTAAATTGAAAGATTCTAGTCAAATATTCTTAGAACACAGTAGATGAATAAAGTCAAAATGGCAATGTTAAGAAAATATTGTTCTGAGTATTTTACATTTGAACTCATCTGTTTTCAGCGGTCAAATATTTTCTTAATGTTTATTTTATCAATGCAACGTTTACAGAGTTTCACATGGATGGTGGTGGTGGGTGATTGAAATAAGTACAAAACAAGCACTATTAAAAACAAGAATTACAACACAGTAATCTCAAGATGAACATGACCCGGTGCTGCTTATTCACATAAATCTTATAATTTGGATTTTGAAACTGAATGTTTTCTTTTTCTGGAAATAATCTTAAGAGTTCGTTCAATATTCTGAGCCCGCTGTATCCTTGTAGCGATTTGTTAATCAATCAATCAATCAATTACGTTCATTAGATGATAATGATTTTACATTAAATATGTGTAAGTGTTTTTAGTGAGGGCCCTGTTATAGGCTGATGCCTCTTCAGGGTTGTGTTAGTTGTGTGTTGATGTTATGTGTTCCGAGTGTTCATGCAAATATGTTGTAGGGGTTGTCCGGGTGTTTGCTGGGGTTAAAGTTGTTGGTCGTGGTTCCGTTGGGTTGTCCTGGTTATTTGCTGTGGTCGATTTTTCTTGATGTGGGTGTTGGGGATGATGATCGTTGATTCGGTCTCTTCCAAGATACGGCCATCCACTATCTGATAGACAGCGGGTATTCCCCTCAGATATAATAAATACACTTATGTCAACATTTTTTCTGCAATTCACTTTTTAATAAGTCCTTAAACTCTCTCAACGATTCGGTTTTTATATCCTCAATCGTCGCAAAATACCGTCCTTTCATGGGTCTCTTCAATCTTGGAAATAAAAAAGTCGCAGGGAGGCAAATCTGGTGAATACGGTGGCAGAGGCATGATTACGACGTTGTTATTGGCCACAAAATTACGAACAGGCAATGACATTTTCTTCGTATTACTTCTCGCAAGCGGCACATAATTTCAAGATTATACTTCTTATTCACCGTACGACCATGTAGCAAGAACTTCTGATGCACTACGCCACGGTAATTGAAGAAAACAGAAAAACATTTGATCGAACTTGGCGTGCTATTTTTGGTCTTGGCTCTCCTGGGCTCTTCCATTGGAACGATAGGACTTTGGTGTCAATGTCATAACCGTATACCGATAATTCGTCACCAGTTATAACCCTTTCAAGCAAATCTGGATCGACTTTAATGCAAATTTGATATCCATTTTTTTCGATAGCAGAAAGTCGCCGAACACACAAAACTTTTATGCCTCTCACCAACAAAATAAACATGCTAAACAGCTGAAACTGTGAACATATGTTCGAGAAGGGTGTACCAACATGAAAAAAATCGCTAATGAATGTACGTAGCCCGCGAAATTTGAACAATCATCTTAATTTTTCAACAGAACTAGTATTTTGAAGGTGGTTGACAATGCTTTATAGTGAATTTCATTAGTTAGGACTTCCATTATCTGATATAATATAATATGATTTGAAATTCCTAGGAAAACAAATAAAATTGAAAAATTAAAAAAGAATAGCTGAAAATAACAATTATATTAAGCAAAAAACTCTGAAATGAAATAACAATTAAAAAATAAGCAACAAAATGAAAATTGAACAATAAAATTGAAATTGAAATTAAAATTGAAATTAAAAAAAGATTCGATTTTTAGTATCCACAATCCTCTTCGGGTGATGTTATCATCCAATATTAGTGATAGGCAATGGAAGTCCGAACTAATGAAATTCAACAGACCTAGTATAATGTGTTTCCGAATGTCTGCAAGAGAGATTTACAATCTAGGCTCTAGATACTTGTTGTCAAGTGAAAATTTCGACTCAAAGTCCGGATTACAAGATGGCGATCAGTGTGGCATATTTTATTTATGGTTTTCATCAAAATAGTAGTCTAAATACTAGACCCCAAGAGGATACGTTTTTTCCGAATTGTTTTTATTTATAGTCAGTGGGCATACTTGAAGACTAGCTATAAATTAAATCATTTGAAGGAACAATTCGATTTTAAATTATTGAACGGGCACACTTGCAGACCGGTTCAATAATTCAAATTCGATTCCGGCAGTTGTATCGCCAACAGCATATACAGGAAATACTTCAGTGAAGAATCCTGCACTGACACCTGTCGGATATAATCCAACGCCCTTCGTGGTATTAGCCAGGGGAGTAGTTGTTTTCTGATAGGTGTCAGTCAATTAACCTACAGTGTAGGGAACTGAGACTGGCCTGAACGAATTGTTCCTTCAAATGATTTGATTTATAGTCAGTCTTCAAGTATGTCCACTGACTATATGTGAAAAGTCAACTGAATTGAATGATCTGAACACCAACGACAAGTGGGTTCAATAGGACGGCGCTACGTGCCACACATCTCATGCCACATTGGATATTCTGCACGAGCGATGGTCATCTCACGTGGAGGTGATGTGAACAAGCCACCGAGATCGTGCGATTTGACCCCGTTAGATTTTTTCTTGTGTGTTTTTCTTAAGTCTCAGGTGTATGCGAATAAGCCACAAACCAAAGCGGTCCTCAAAGCTAACATAACCCATGCCAACGGTTAAATTCAGCCTGATTCATGTGCCAGAGTCATGGAAAATTCGACGTTTCGGATGCGCTCCACCCAGAGAATCCGTGGCGGACATTTGAACGATGTTATATCCCATACACAAGGTCATCAATAGGTCTTTCAAACGAATAGAAAATTTCGATGATTACTCATGACAATAAATGTAAAAAACATTTCTTATGAAGAAAAACTCCTTACAAGAGTGCGTATTATAATTATAGAAACACAATAGACTGTTTCAGCGATAATTAATCCTCCATAGGATATACTATAAAACATTTTGATAGACGCACGTGTTTGTCAGACAGACAAACCGGAGAACAATACAATGCCAACTGATTGGTATAATTGATTATATCAATGCCCACCGCCAAGCTGACAAAAATAGGGTGTACGGCTTACAATGAAGCGCCAATTTGTTACTAGGCATCCACTAATGACTTGTTCGCTGAGCTTTATTTTCTATTAATGGACTTTCATTAACGTTATAGAAATTAATTAACCGAAAATTGTTATGAATCGAATATGGTTACTTCCAAGTGAACTTGGTTGAGTTATCTCCGGGAAGAAGAGAGTGGGTTGAAGTATCACCACTTCTTCATTTTTTTATTGATGATTTTTTTCCACTGCACATTAACTGCTAACAGTAATGAAGCAATGGTTGTGAGGTGGGACATTTGTTTTAAATTGTGTGTCGCTTAAATTTGATCTTGTTGAAATGAAAAATGAAAACATGCATAGGTCGAATTGTTATTGAAAAAATATTCTGAGTGAGTCCTCGGATATGTGAATTCTACTATTGATTGATTTCATGGTAATCATTTTCATTGTCATTGGATGATATGAATGATAGTTGATGAGTTTGCCCTGCAACGGGGAGGGGAGTTAGAATACCCCTGCGCACTAACGGAATCATGAAGTAACCAAAGTATGCAACCCCTAATCTACACAGGAGTTGGATGTCCTTCCTATACCATCAGATGAAGAACAAACGTTCCTCAGTTCTTTTCCTTTTGATCTTGAACAACAAGAGATCAGATGGTGCAGAGGAGGATATCTTATGAATCTGTTTTGAACCAAATCCTTGAGTAGTAGAAACCAGAGGCAAGAAAACCCTGCATGAGTGAATCTGATATTTCATCAGGTATGGCTGACAGTAGGTAGTCTATACCGATTCGTCCAAATTACCTCTGGTCTGGGCTCGATGGCTAGCTGGATCAACGGGGTGAAGCCAAGAAGAGAAAAAAACCCCTCAAAGAGCAACCCTTGCTAGAAGAAACATTTGCTTTGGGGTTATAGACGCGGTGTTTGATCACATGGGGGTGATGATGAGGGTGTGGCACAGAAATTAAGGTTAGGAGTAAGTGCGGGCGCTTTGTGACAGAGTATGAGTTATTGGTTTGATCCTCGGTCTGGTCTTCGAATAAGTCCCCGAATTGGTCCTCAAATTGTCTCGAATTGATCCTCAATTTGGAGAGGGTCCTTGATTCAGTCCAAACCAAAACAACTAAGTCCTTATGTAGGAACTAGTTGTGGCCCGCGGCTTCGCCCGCGTGGAATTTGGTTTGTCACATAGAGTTTCGTTACGGTTTTACCGAGCACCCTATATATTGTTTCCGAAAGTAGAGATTCTCCAGTAATTATCATGGTGATGATATTTTCTGAAATCAAATCTCTCGGAGAATTTTAAGAATTGAGTTTCATCTGGAAAAAACAAAACAAAAAATCGCCCCTGATGGAAAATGATGAAATTATTTACTGAATTATTCAAATGGCTACTTCAGTTTTCCCTCCAGTACAACGAATGAGCACATGTGCTTCATTATACAATGTTTCGGAATGTTCAGGTGTAGTCTAAAACGTTCGGAAAAATTTCTGAACATCCCGTCGAATGAATTGTTCATTTAGATAATTCCATCCCAAATCATTGTTGAACGATCAAGAGAGTTATATGATGTGGTTCACAAAATCCTACAGCATTTCATAAGATACGAAAACATTCTGGAATGTGATAGAATGTTTGAGAATAATCTGGAACGTTGGGAACATTCCGGAACATCAAAGATCAATGTGGAATCATCAAGAGAATTGTATGTTACGGTAACCATCCTTCCCCCGTTCCCGAAAAAGGTTCCTGTTTTCACCTGTGACGCATACATATAAAAATCCGAGTATATGAGAGTATTCTACAACATTCCGGAAACTTTCGGAACATTCTCGAACATTTGGAGATAGTACAAAAAGTATGGGAATATCCCAAATCATTGTGGATAGATCGAGCAAGTTATATGGTATCGTCCATAAAATCCTACAACATTCCAGAATATCCCGAAATAATTTAGATTGTAGTGGAATGTTCGAGAGTAATCTGGAACGTTTGAGAACATCCCACATGATTATGGAACCATCAAGACCATTCCAGAACCTCTCGAGACATTCTTGAATGTTCTGAAATAATGTGGAATGTTTGGAAACACTCCAGGTCATAGTGGGATGATTTTAACGGAAACCTCCCTTTATCCTAGAGGAAGGTTCCCATTTTTATCCAAAGGACATGCTTTTGAAGACTCAAAGGCTGGAAGTTTCCCCCTCTAGAAAGTTTTCTAACAGAACAGAGTATTCGAGATCATTCCATAACATTTCAGAACATTCTGTAATGTTCGGAAATAGTCTGAAACTTTTGGGAACATCCCAGGTCTTTTTTGTACGTTCCAGGACACTCTCGTATGCTGTGAGATGTTTTGGAACATTTCTGTTTTGTTCTCCAATAGATTGGGCAGTGTTTTACAGCATCGGAGTTGCTATACAGTCGTAATGGCATTTGCCATCTGGTCCCTAACCTAGACGGGCTTCCCACACTACCGCCCGATCTACCATTCCTAGGCTAACCACTTCATCTCAGGCTGGAGAACTACCCACCACATGAGCCCTTCTAGCGATCGTTAAATAATTAACATATACCATGTTTTGTACGCCTGTAGAAGAAGAACAATGTGTAGTGAATTGTTTGTTTATATCTCAAAGGAATAAGGCAGCATTTTTAATGAAAGCTTGCAGGATAGTACCACCGTCCCGACTCCTAATGATAGCGTAACATATTTCACATAAAAACAATAATAAATTATTATACACACAACCCTTCAGCTATAATCACTCAGGGTTGAGTTAAAAAACACCTTTAGCTGACAATTCGCCAATGTGTCGTAAGGTTTTTTCAATTCATATATGCTGTAGGTATGTTGTTTATACAATGTGATGAATAAATTCGATTATAATAATTATTATTGGTGAAAAACATTTGAAAATCCGTTCGCTAGTTTTAGAGTTCATCGTGTTGTGACAGACAGACATGGTGGGGGTCTGTCATTTTTAATATGTATTGGTAAAACCTATTTTTAAGATATAATCCAAGCTCCAAGAATTTCCTCACACAAAATATCGCGAGTCACTGGATAGACAAAGTAATACATATTTCACAGTTCCAAGTAAACTAGAAGGGAAGTGAAAGGGTGAAAGTGAAATATCTAGGAACGAAATGTTAGGTAAAGTTTGATCCAGGGTGTGTATCGGAGCAGAATGCTCGGTCGTTCCAGTAGAAGTGTCATCCGTGTAACTGGGGGGAATAGACTTATTTTGATTTACCCGATACGGAAGTGTCGACACTACTGCGGATTTATGTTTTGTCTCTGGAAGATACCGATCGCGAAAATCACGCACGAATGCCTCAGGGTCGCACATTTCCGCCGAACGTCTTCAAATTGTTATAAATGGGGCGATTTTATGTTACCTCAAGCTTTTGTTTTTGTGTCTCTGACTTACTGTTCCAGAAGTCATTGACTGACCGGAGATATGGAGTAGAGCAGTTCATTCAGCCATACAAATTGGTAATTATTCATCAGGAAACATGTACTTGAGATTCCGTTTCAAACCTTTTTGGCTTTGTATTTCTCCGAAAATATATATGGGGAGTGGAAAATATCCAAAGAAGGGAGGAAATAGTTGCACATATTAATACAAACTATTCACAAAACTGTGTAGATCGTGCACAGAAATGTTTATATCTCTCAATATACTCACTCCTTCAATGGAATTGAATTGAAATATATAGTCGTATGATTTTTTCAAAAAGGTTGCTGCTGCTCCTGAGTTCAAACAAAATGAATCAGACAATGGTATGGGAATCGGTACCTTTGTAGCTAACAATGTATTCAAAAACTGATCATTTTCTTATGAGGCCAGAAAAACTACTTTGAATTTAATTTTTATGTCGACTCCTTATCCAACATCTTTTATTTCTTAAGTGCCTATTAAAATTCTCAATAGTCGCGTATTTATACTTTATTCCAAAGTTATTTAGTTCGTAATACCAATCCCATTTACTACCGAAATGATTTATTGTTTGCTGTATGTAACTCTAGTTATTTACAAAGTATGGGCTGTTAATCATTATTAGTATGACTGAAAATAATATTTTCATATCTCGAAATGCAACAACTTTGTTGCAATATAACCATCAATTCCATAAGAAGATTTCATAATCAGATGATTTCTCTCATTCTCAAATTGAAGAATTTCCATACGAATTTTGAATAACTGTAATGAAATGAATGAAAACACTTTTTTTGTCTAATTTCCACCACATGAATCTTACTGGAGTTTTATCCCAACACCAAACGGTTATTTTTAACATCTCGACACGTGTTTCGATCACCAAGTGATCATCTTAAGAGGAAGATTTAGCTAACTTTTAGATACAAATGTTGTCCTATTTATAACGTAGATTCCTACCTATGTCACTTACCTGCGTAACAGTGTTGTCAATCTTCTGATAACTAAAATATTATTTTAACAGGTTATATAGTAAACATAAATTTTTTCAAGTGTTCGAAGACTACTGAGCGAGTCTGAGATTATTATAAATTTCTCTGCTTGAAAACAAACAGAAACTAACAGTGTTACCTCGTGGCGAGGTGACTTCAGTTTTCAGTTCTCGGTAGGATTTCAGAATAATAGATAATTCCCGGCCGAGGCCCCAGAACAGAATGTCTCGGTTGAAAAATTTGTTCGAACTAACTCCAAAATAATCTTCAATGACAATAGTCGGGGTAATTAAATATCGTCAAGAAGGGTCAAGTCGACCGCTTGGCCCTACTTTCACTCGAGTCTTCAAAATGTCCCATCTGTTTTTAGGCAATAAACTTTCTTTTCGGATGAAGACAGAATTCTATAGATGTGCGATGAGAAAATACGAAAATAATAAGAAACCCGAGCAGATAGATATTTGTATGACTGCTCGATATAGAGTTACGAAAAATTTCCTAACAAAAATTTGTAATACCAAATAAAAATCAATAGAGAAATAAAATGTTTTTAAACTAAGTAGTTGTAGGAAAACCCCTACAAATGTATTTTATAAACTCACATTAGTATTTCACCAGGTATTCAAAAATGTGAGAATATACAATTGAAAAAGTTGGCATCAACTTGTGGTTTAACCGAAAGGGATGAGAATACGCGATTATTTCCATCCGATGGAGCATATTAAAAAACTTATATTAGCCAATTTTCAGAATATACACTGTGTCCGTAAAGTATGGAACAAATTCATTTTTAGCTAAACAGGTCATTTTAAGAAATAATCCTGAAACACGTCGATTTTTGATGT